>NDGM011036695.1:0-27339 GCA_002564305.1 Octomys mimax | reverse complement strand
AGAGAAGGAAAAGATCAAGAGTTCATGAAGGACAGAAAAGGACCATAGAGAACAGTTTTCAGGCAATGGAACTGAACCCTAATTAAGAAACTTGCGGCATGTATGTATGTCTAAATGTTTGTCAGAATTACTACTGATAACAGACCCAACATCCTAACTTTTTGAGTGTCTATAGCAATTATCCAATGCTTGTGCATACCATACATAATTATCTTATATATGCTGAAGGTATCATGAGTGCATACATAATGTATCTTTTCAGTTTGAGGAGGTACAATTAAGGAATGTGCACTTGGGAAACTCATCCACAGTTGGCTCTAATAAATACCAAGACATTTAATCTTGACAACGAGCCTGATGCCATAATAGATAAGTCTTTGCAGATTTTAGAAAGGGAGAAGTATAATTTTCATGTGGGAAGAACAGAAACAATTTTGTATCAGAGTTAAAACTTGTGTATAAAAAATCTATTTGGAAGTTGTTTGATACTCATTGAGTCAGAAAGTGAAGTATATTTCCATTTCCCTTGAATGAAGACTGACCTTACTTATTCACTTACAATGAGTAAAGTGTGACAGAGCTGATGTGCTAGGTCTGGAAAACGTATTGCTTCTTTTTACGTATTTAGTACAGGGTTTACAGCATCTCACTACACAGATTGGACTTATAGTGATTCTCCTATTTTCAGCCTCCTAAGTGCTGGGATTAGAGGATCATGCCACCACACCCAGTCTGGTATTGCTTCTTTTAGGTTTTTTTTTTTCTTGAGGTGTTTACTCTTGAATTTAATCAATATTTTTATTTTTATTTTGCAACCAATATTTTTAAAGAAAATCTTGACATTGTGAAGTGTTATCTGTGGATATTCCATCCAACAGTCTCATCTACAGTTCCAGGTAACAGTATCAACTGCCTTCTATTTGATTCAAATTTTGAGATTCTTCTAGCCCCAACAATTTAAGCCAATCCAGCAGTTGCTAAGTGAAGCAAACACAAATTGTGTTTACCAAGGCATGTCACATTTTATGAGAAACAGAAATGTTGCTATTGTTTTAGTTCACTAAGTTTTGGAAAGGCATGTCACATAGCGAGAGACAACTAGGTGTCTTATCAAATAGAAACTAAACATTCCTGTTAAAGGTGAGCAGCACTGTCATTTTTCTTGTTTTAGAAGTCTTGTTATTCATTGTATGATCTACTTATTTATTTATTTTATTGTTTGATAATTTAAAAAATTTACAATGAACTCAATGTGTTGACTAAATGCTATTTTGACTATGTCACTTGAGGAGTTCTAGCATATTCTGTATAACAGGAAAAACAAAATGATTATTTGGCAAGTAGTAGGTAGACTGAATGAGACAAGTTTGAACAGAGAGGTTTTACTTTGTTTCATTTGACCATTTTTGTGCCTTAGGCCCTTTGGCAGGCTGACAAAGCCTATGGGATTCTTTCCACTGTTCCTCTAATTTGCTCTAAAGAAACTATGAACTGCTGAGCATTGCCACAGAGTTCAGCGGTGAAAGGAAAATGTTGCTTCTCTGGTCTTGCTTCCTGCCATGAGACTTATATCAGTGTTGCCTTACATAATAAAGTGCTACCAACTGCCCTCTCTATTATGCAATCCTAGCACCCTCACTGATACTAAGGAAAATAATACCAAGGTTGAATCTTGCTATGAACTCTGAGCCACAAATGAGAGTCATCTCTGAGCTTGTCAGTGATGATGTCTGATGACTAGTGCATTCCATATTTCCCTAGAGAAGGATGAGCTTTCCCTTTACATGGAAGATAGTCAAGTAATTGGTTCCAAATTCTTCTATCTCATATAATTAATCTATTTAAAGCTGGCCATTTCCTTAATCCTTTTGTACTCTCATCAATTCACTGAATATAGTATCATCTCTACCTCATTCATTACAGGATGCCTTAGTCACATTTCTGTCACTTAGCCACACAACTTAACCCCTGCATCTTCAAGTAGGAGAGGTTTATTGTAGCTTGCAGTTTAGTGGACTTATTCTATGTTCAGTTGGCTCCAAGGCAGAAACAGCATGGAGGAAGGAGTTCAGGGCTGGGAAAAAGCTGTTCACATCATGGCTTGTAGGAAGCAGAGGCAGGGGAGGGAGTAGGTGACAAGGGAAAGATCCCCCAAAGACATGCCCCCAGGGAGCCAACTGTTCCCACCATGCCAGCTTCTAATGATACTTTCACTTACTCAACTCATAAGGAAGAATCCTTTGATGAATATAGTGACTTCACAGTCCAATGGTCTTCCGCACACAACAGGATTGGGGGAGGAGGGACAGCATTTTAGATCGGAACCATAACAGACATGTCATGTTCAAGTTTAAAAGAGCTGTTATAGAAATGAGTGAGGACTGGATTCAGGTATACTTGCCAAGAAATCTAAATTCTCAGACGATGTGCATGCTGTTATGGTTTGTGTCTCGTTGTTCTCCCAAAGCCTCATGTAGTCACTGGGGCAGATTCTAGAGTTTGTGATTAGTTCATGATACAATGCTGGGATTATGGGTATGAGTGCTATATCCATCTTGGGATGGTAATTTGCATAAAAATGCAGGGAAGGGAGAGAGGCTTGCTAGCTACTGCTGCAGCTGCTGTCCCTCCTTCACTCTTTGCTGTTTCCTGCCACCATGAATGACTGCCCTCTGCCATGTGCCATTCTGCCTTGGATCCGGCTGAGTATGGACTGAAACCTCCACTGATTTTGAGCTAAATAAACCTTTTCTTCTTTAATTTTGGGTGTCAGATATTTTTCCCAGAAACAATAAAAAAGTAACTGAGACAGAATTTGATACCAGAGAGGTGGGGTCATTGTTGTGGTTAAAACTGACCATGTAGATTACAAGCCTTTGGGAATGGCTTATAGGAAGATAGGAAGTGTTCAGAGGTGTCACCCACAAAAGAAGTGCTGGAATACCTTCAGCTGTTCTATATGGGAGATTCTGGTTAAGAGCTCAGACCAGAAGGCTGACAGAAATCTTCCCTATAAAGACCAGGTCAGGGAGGTTTCTGCTGTAAGGACTGAATTGGTTGCTGGACTCCAGATGATGTGCATTTATGGTTTGGCAGGAAGTTTATTTACATTTTGCTTCTGTCCAGAGACTGCCTGAGACTGAGGTTAAGCACAGTGGACTGATTAATCGTGCAAAAGAAATTTCAAGGCAGTCAAATATTGAGGCAGTGGCATGGCTATTGTTGGGGGCTTTTAGTGAGATTTACATTGAGAATCAAGAGCAAAAAAACTAGTAGGATGATTTAAAATGTTATTAATTTGGCCAGAAAGCAAAAAAGCTGTGGACTGCAAAAATAGAGCTGAGGAGACCTCCATTGCCAAGACAGAACAAGAGAATAGAAAAGATGGCCTGAGGGGGAAAAAAGATGGCCTGAGGGCATCACAGAAAGCAGCAAGTCTCTACCATTTGAGGCCTCAAAACTGCAAAACAAAAAGACAGCTTTGAGGAGAAAGCCTCAGAGTGCCATGTTCCACAATGGAGGCAGCAGCCATACCAGGTTCCAGAATGGCAGTGTCACAGAGAATTTGTTCCTCAGAATCAGGTTCAGAGTGCTCAGCAATCCAGGTACTCAACCCCTGCAGCCAATACAGAAGAAAGCCTGGATACTGCTCCAACTAGCAGCAGACCTTGGCATCATCCATGTGGGATTGATTTTAGACACATGAAGAATGGAGTTCTGAGATTAAGAAGACTTGCACTTAGATTTCAAAAGTCCTAGAAGGCCAGGAAGTCTGCCCTTGAGAGGGCAATATCTGAAGCAGAGTGTAAGAAGCCTAATGTACAGTGGAAAGCCCAGAAGTTTGGAAAACCCAGGAATGTGGATCAGCTGAGGAAAGCTTCAAGAAAGGAGAAAAACAGGCCTAAGAGAGAAGTCACAGGAGCTACCACCAAAAGTGCCATAGAGGTGCAGTCACACGGAGCTCACAATTTGCCACAGACTGCTTCAGACATTCCAACATGGAACTATAGGACTTAATGTTTGCCCTTCATGATTTTGGACTTACTTTGGCCCCAGTGCTTGATATCTTGCTGAGTGTACCTTTTGGAAAGGTAATGTTTATCTTATGCCTTTGAATGTTGAAAATGTTTAACTTTTCATTTGTACAGGGGCTTACAGCTAAGAGTTTGCCTTAGGTCTTGGAGAAGACTTGTGACTTGGACTTTTCAGCAACACTCAAACTGTAGGACTTTGGCAACTCCTACAGATGGACTAAAATGTCTTTTGCATAAAGAGATGTGCATGAGTCTTTGGTGGGCTAGGGCAGAATGTTATGGTTTATTTCTAGTTGTCCCTGCAAAGCCTCATGTAGTCATGGGATGGCTTCTAGAGTTTGTGATTAATCCGTGATCCAATGCTGGGATTATGGGTAATTGCTATTCCTACCTTGGGGGAAATAATATGGATACAAATGTAGGGAGGAGAGAAAGGTTTGCTAGCTGCTGCTGCTAGCTTCTGCCCCTCTTTCTGCTCTTTGCTGTTTTCCACCACCATGAACAGCTGCCCTCTTCCATGTGCCACTCTTGTTGTGGAGTCAGCTGAGTATGGACTGAAACCTCCACTAACTGTGAGCTAAATAAACCTTTCCTTCCTCCTTTTGGGTGTTGGGTATTTTGTGCTAGCAACAAGAGAAAAGTACCTGAGACACATGCTAATAAATGTACTCCCCTCAGCCAGGTTTATAGAATGCTCTCTCTCTTCTGGTCCATTCTGTTCAAGATCCATTTCTAGATCTTGCCAGATTAGATGAGCAAATCCTGCAGATATTTTGATGTTATTTAATTTTGCAGCAAGAACTATTCTGCCCTGCATGGTTTATACTAAAATAATTAGTTATTACCTTCAGTCGATGAAGAGAAGCAGGGCAGATCCTATAGGACACAGTTTACCTTGCAGACATTCACTTTACTTAAGATCTGTGCATGGTCTTGGCAACAGAAGTCTGCTACTCTGGAAAAGGCAGGGACTACTCTTGATGATGCAAAGTGTTCAGAAAAATCTGGGCATTCAAGGTTGTTAGAGAGACCTACATGCCCCATTTTTCTAATGACAATTGTCCCCACATTGTTCCAATGTCAAGATACTACATACATTAATGCTTTGTCCCTTACCTTAACCTATCCCATAATGCCACAGTAAGAGTATCAGTCAGTGATATGCCACAGCATGTTAGCAGTGAGCCTTTCTCCCAACACTCTGAACGTGTGACAGTTACTACCTGACTGTCTAGTTATTCGGTCTGAAAGTCCCAAACTCAGGGGAATTTTTTTTCCTAGAGGCTCTTCCTGTACCAAGTCATAAATTGGTTTTTAGGAAGTCAGAGGCTAAAGTGATAACTTAGTACAAATACTTTGTTTGGGGGATAATCCTAGGAAATGGAAGTTTCAGACAGAAGAGAAAGAAAAACTAGTAAATAATATACTGCTGTGTTAGCTGTGACTGAAAACAATTGGGACCTGATTCCACTTTTTTGTTCATTTGTTTTTTGTAGGCACAGTCTCACTATGTAGTCCAAAATGACCTTGAACTCAAGATCTTCTGGCCTTAGCCTCCCAAGTGCTGAGGTTACAGCATGTATCACTATGCCCACCTAACAACTTGTGAACTCTGAAGAAGCTTGTAGAATGTGCCTTAGAATTGTCTTGCCAATCAACGCAGAGAATGGCTTGTTTAGGAAAGCACTGTGACTGAACGCTGAGTGTTGAACTCCTGGGTGTTGGTCCTTCTGCACTTTTAATCTGCGCTCTGCATCTACTGTGTGACCTTCTGAGGCCGCAAAGAATTTCCTGAGGCAGAAAAGCAAGATGATGTCACACTTGAAGGGGGGCACTGAGGACACATGTTTTCCTCAGCTGCACGAACATCAGATGGGCTGCATGCGGTTTGGTTTGGACATCACAACGCCTACTACACCTTGATTTGTAATCGAAAGTCAAATTTCAGTTAGCAGCTGGGACACAATTGGTTTTCTTTTTTAAAGAAAAAAGAACAAAAAGTACTAAAACAAACATTAGAAATGACACAGAATTTCACTAAGATGATAACTAATTTTGAATCCAAACTAACATGTACGGCAGCCCATGAACCCTGCCTAGAAGCTCAGTACTCCTGTATGCCATTTCCTGGTATAAAAGAAGTCTTATTCTCTACCTAAGTGAGTGACGTGACTGGGTTTTAGACAGTGGCTGTGTACAGAAGCAAAATATGCCATTTGTCCTAGATCCCCAAATTACCCAATTCTGACAGATAAGAAAGAATTCAGTGGGAAGTTGTTTGAGTCAGATTGTATAAGAAATTTGAATCTTTGGGTCACTGCATGTTTCAAAGAAATGTGAAAATTGTCGGAAGTCAAAACAGACAAAAGTAAGTAAAGCCAGGAGAACGGAAAAATTATTTTGCATGACTGCCTGATAAGTAACTCTCACAAATGACTGTGAGCCTCCAACATTACACAAAAGCTGCTGCGACCTTATACAAAAAGTACTTCTCCAAGGACATCTGCTGAACTGTCTGCTCAGCAAAATATCGAGGTCATTATTATTAATCATTGTGTTCAAGGATGACTGTGTCATCATATTGAATATAATCCTTCTCATTTTTGCTTTTAAAAACTTTCCCTTGCCTTAAGCTCTTTGAAGATACCAATGATTTACTATAATATACACTTTTCCATTTCAGTGCTCTGGTATTCTTAAATGACTGTCATTTTTTGAGAATACTTTTCTAATTATTTCTGTTTAGGCTGATATCTGAACGAGAATAACTCAGGCCAATTACCAAACTCCTATCAGATGGTGACCTACATGAGAAAAAAACCTGTGTGCGAATCAACAGGTATTTTGTGTTGCTGTTTTAGCAGTTGTTGATTTATTGGGCTGATACAATCAACAAGCATCTTACACAAGACCAGTACTTTCCTTGTTTTCGTTGCACTTAGTTATTGAAATTATCAGCCATTACGTCTTTATTTTTTCAGTATATGATGAGAACTGATGGAATCATGTTTGTGGTTTGGTTATAGTCTCTAAGGACCAGGCAAGAGCTCCATTTGTCATAGTAGTGTAATTATTTTTAGATAATGGAGCTTTCCTCTTGGTTAGGGAAAACTGTCCATTACTGTCTTGCATTTGGTTAACACAACTGAGAAATCCTTCCTTAGAACACTAAGATCATACACAGGAGAGGGAGAACCAGCATGAAACACAAACTGCTTTCTCTTTACCATTACTGGCCAGGAAATACTGGATATAAATACGTATGAGTCAAAGAAATACAAGTAGATAATAACTCAGATTTGCAATGAATATAAAGAAGCTTCCCTGGTGTTTAAAAATATATCTTATCATTTTTAAACAAGCATATGAATAATATCTATTCAGTATGGAGACACAGTGACAAAGAAGTAAGAAGACTCCCTCTTGTGGTTCTTGAGGATAACAATCCTTGCCACAAGAGCATATTGAGAAAATAGAAATACTGATTTGAAGATGTCAGAGATAACGAGAGATGATCCTTTTCTCTCTGACTCATTTTATGAGCCTAAGTAACAATTTTAGGCTGAGTTGATAAGAGATCCTCTGGAGAATGTTGCGAGCTTGCACAGCTTACCTCAGGGACAAACCACAAATGTAAGGGGAAGAAAGGACTCTTCACCCTAAACTGGTGAAAGTCTGCTTTCCACTTGGAATTTTATCCCTGAAAGGTAAAAAGCAAAAGTTTCCTTATTTGCGCTTCCTCTTGCTCCCCAGTGTGGACCTGTACACATTCTTGAATTTCTTTTAGGAAGTGAACTTGGTACTAGTACAAGTTAAACTCCTAAAAATATCCCTCCTTAGTACATTGTGTGGAATTATAGGGTATTTCTATAATATACACTTTCGTCCTCTGCTTATTTGGAATATTGCTTGGGATGGTTTTCTTCTTCCTCAGCTGCAAAGGCTAGATACAGGAATTTGTCATTTGTTAAGAAGGAAAATGGGATGGTGTTGCAGTTGTTGGGCAACATATATTCAATGCCAAAGTGGCTGGATGTGAAATTGTGATTTGCTTTCTCATAATTGATGTCCTCTGCTTTTCACTTCTAATATTTCACCATTAGAAAGGTGAAATCCTCCAGTTCTGAGAAGGGTTGACGTCTGTGGAGAAATCAATATATCTCTGTCTTTCTCTCTCAGGTTCTATAGTTAAGATGAACACAGCATTCTCATTTGCTCAGAAAAACCTATGCTGCTGTCTCAGAGTGCCACTTGGTTGAGAATTGTCTCCTTTTTCATCTTCTTCAATGAAGATTTTAGCAATTTCATTTGTAATAAAATACAGTTTTAAGAACATTGGAAGCAATTCTGTGAAAAAGATTTAAACATTACATTGAAAAAATACATCCTTTCAATCTGGGAGACAATAGAACAGAATTTTAAAATGCACAAATATGTTCCAAGAATAATTATTTTACTTTTGTAGAATAATGACCAGCCAAAAAATCTATATATTTAAAAAATTTGTTTTAATTTCATATATTGCTTTAAGAAAGAATTTTATGTTTGTTGATGGATTTAGTAATATTCTTTTATTTGGGCACCAATACTCATACAATTCCACTTTAAATATATATTTGTCATTATTTTAAGCATTATTTGCATTCTCACGGTTTTTTTATTTGAGATATACACAGTATGATCACCCTGGGTTTATCTCTGGTTTTTCCCCTAGATTTAATGAAATCTTATTTGTCATCACCACTTGCTTACGAAGGCCCACAGAGAAGCTGGTGTGTTGAACTTGCTAGCATACCTGCCTCCTCACTGGCCCAAGAGAAGCAGACCCTGCAGATCTTCAGAAGGAGGATGTTAGCTAGAGAGTAGCTCAGTGATACCATGCATTAGGCCAGAGTTTTGATCCCCATCACTGCTAAAGAAGCAAAAGACAAAAGAGAAAGAAAGTGTTTGGAACTAATTCAGGTAAAAGTCCCTATGACATTGAAGGAAAGAGCGAAGTTATTCCTTTATTGGTGCACATGAATCCCAGCTGTTATGATTTGTGTCTAGTTCTCCCAAAGCCTCCTGCGGTCACTGGGACACCTTCTATAGTTTGATTAATTCATGATCCAATGCTGGGATTATGGATATGAGTGCTACGTACACCCTATTGTGGTTAATCTGCATACAACATAAGGGAGGGAGAGAGGCTTGCTAGCTGCTGCAGCTGCCATTGCTCTTCCCTTTTATCTGCTGTTCTCTGCTGCCANGAACAGCTGCCCTCTGTCATGTGCCACTCTGCCTTGGAGCCAGCTGAGTATAGACTGCAACCTCCACTAAATGTAAATAAACCTTTCCTTCCTTATTTTTAGGTATTGGGCATTTTGTCCCAGCAATGAGAGAAAAGTAATCAAGACAGTAGTTGAATTTTCCCTGATTACAGAAAATATTTTGAGAGGGGCCTGTGGTCTCCTGAAATTTTGACTATTGAGAAGAGCAAACATCAATGTTTGCTATCATGAAGGGAAATGAAAGGAAGGTGAAGCCAAGCAGAATCATGTCTAGCATTTAGTTCCCAGACCAAAGAAAGATGAGAGAAACAGAAGAGCAGGGCCAGCAGGAGAGGTCAAGCTACACTCCAGCATTCTGCCAAATCTACTGCCTGGCAGGCTCTGAATAGAGGTGCTCGGTAATGAGCCCATCAGTGGGAGCTTTGTCCCACTTGCATAAACCCTGAATGCCTGAACTGACAGGACTTCCCGAGTGGGCACTGTTATCCAAATGTCAATGGAACAATCAATAGGAAAAATTTTCAGTGAGTGTCCAAAGCCAACATTCTCTTCCTATTGGTAGTAGATACCTCTTCACAGTGATGGGAAAGATGAAACTGGAAAGATCAAGGACACTGATAGTAATAGGAAGATTTGGTGGCCACAAGGCATTTATCTATATATTCACTTCCCTAACACTTGCTTAAAATTCAAAAAGTGAGAAGACATGGAAAACCCCCACTTACAGATTGACTCAAATTGCAAAGCAACATCGAGAGCTTCTGCTCTTTTGCCTCAACAGATGCTCTGTTCTCCCTGACCCTATTCTTATTTCTGGGCTCTTCTGACATCTGCAGGGTGGGTTCTGGATTGTGGTGCGGTGAGCACCTGGTGTCATAAATGAAAGCCCATTATGACTCCATATCCCATTATGTCAGTGAAAAATAAAATATAAAATGTGAAAAGCAATGGAATTTTAACACTGGCTCACAAAACCATCTTACTTTATTTTCCTATTGGCTGAAGGGAGGGAATTGCCATGGATCTGGAACTAATACCTCTTTGCTATAGTTTCCTTGGTAGCAGCATCAGAAAGCTGCGGAGGCAATTATATGCATCACTGATTATGCAGCTTTTAGCCACCTTAAAAGAGCCATGGTTACTGGTCTTTCAGCCACTTTCAATAAATTTCTTTGCACTGGCATTCAAAGAATTGGGTATAAAGACCATTGAGCCCTTTAGGATGTTTTGCTTTATTTTCCTAGTGCTCACTAGTGTTTAAATCTGCTTCTAGGCACAAGCACAGCCTGCACAGCTCATAAACTACTACCAAGGTGGGCCCATGAGGTGATCATTTTTCTCACACACATGTAGAATCTGCCTTTTAGCCCATGCAGTTGTTGGCAGCTAACTGGTGGTTGGAGTGAGGGCCTCCCTAGTTCTTGGCTAGATGTTTCTGTCAGTTCCTTACTGTGTGACCTCTCCAGCATGGCACTTGGCTTCATTGAAAAGCTTCTAAGCTAAGAAAATCAACAGAGACAGCCAACTAGAAAGAGGAAGGCCATAACCTTTTGTACATTAATTACAGACGTGCCACTCTCTCTGTATTCCCATCTACTGACTGAACAGAGGAGGAAGCCGAGATTACCCTGAATACCAGGAGGTGGGAATAAATATCAGAGACATCTTCCAGGCTCCCAGACCCAGAAAGCAAAGAAACAGAATTCTGTTGTGTGCCATGACCAAAACTTTCAGAATATGAATTATTCTTCATGTTACTACATAAGCACAGTTCATATATTCACTTCATACTTTGTAAGTTATTATCCACCCTAGAATGACTCTCAACCCTCATATGGACACAGCCAAGGGCAGACCCTAAGATGGAGGAGGCAATTAACTATGTACATATTTATGATCCATAGGAACTGTAGAAAATAAATAGGTGTTGTGCTGAGCTGTGAACTTCTAGGTAATTTGCTGTACAACAATAAATAAACTTCACCTCATTTCTCAGCTCCAATTCATTTTAAGACTCTAACCCCATCAAGATGAGGACGGAGCTCAAAGATGGGTGTGAACAATTATGAACTAACCAACAGACATAATAAACATGTGTTTAAAACTCAAGAAAATAGGGATACTTAGTTGGAGGGGAAATAACTCAAAATTTTATATTTTAAAAAGCAAAATATTAGTGGGGTGGCCATCATGAAAAATAGAATTTTGTTGAAATTCCTCACGTATATTTTATGACTGAATGTTGTTTAAAATTATGTCCAAGGCATGATAAGCTTTTTAATACTGAAGGCTCTTAGTTTTAATTTGATTTTAAGCTCAAGAATGCTAGAAAAAGACATGAAATACACTTAAAAGTACTAGAAGTTTTTTGAGAGAAAATGCCTACAAGAGATGAAACAGAGAGTGAGGCTCTCATGAGGCACAAATGACCAGGCCCTTCTACCTGTGGTATGTAGCCTCTCAGACTCAGGCTCCTGAAGAAGATAACCTCAGTTCAAAGGCTGAGGCAGGCATGCTGGAAGTGCTAAATGTGTATAAGTTCTTTTGTTAGTGGTAAATCCAAGCAACGCATCTGCATGGTTGCCACAGGGGACTGCATGGGTCTGTTTTCCTTGTCATTACTGAAAACATGTCTTGTTTTTGTAATTTTTGTTTTTGTCTGTTTTTCATGCTTTTCTGCTTTTGCATATCCTTTAATCTTGCTTGTGGCACTCGTATGTCCCTTAGGGCCCTGTAACATTGAATTACCACTTAGAGCTCCGTAGCTAACTGACTTACTACATTTTCTACCTCCAGGTTCCCAGGAAAGACTTTGGTCAGGTAACCATAGTAGAACCAACAACTCTGATGGGGGAGAACTTCTCTATATAGAGACTAATAAAGTAATGGACAGTTTTGTTAATTTCTATGACTTACCACAATGAAAGCTATTTCATTTGTTTAATTCTAATGCATTTGTTAGGCAGTTTTCTTGGACAGCTGTCCTCCAAGTGGTGACTCAGAGATTCAGGCCTTGTCTCCCTCATAGCTCTGATACTTTCACCTGTATTATTGCTCAGAGGACAAAGTGAAGAAGATGCACCTGCCTTCAGGCTAGGGAAGTACCTGAGCAGTCTAGCACTTGCCTGACATGTGCAAGGCCCTAAGTGCATTGCCCAGGATTGAAAAATGAAGCAAAGATATACCTGTTCTCAAATGTTTGTGGATGGAGGAGACCCATCACACTGCTAGAAACTAATCATAGGTCTCTCTGACAAGTAAGAGGGCTGGAAGGTACAGTTTAGCTGAACATTCAAAAAGAGCAAACACTGTTGATGTGTTTAGCCAGTTTCTGCCATAGCCTGCTCTTTTGGTCATCAAATACCAGCTTTATGCTTCTTCCTACACACACAACACATTCTAGCCTTCATCCAGTCAGTCACTGCCTTCACCTCAAAGACCAGGATGTCTAAGTGATGAACTGCTTGCTCTCTCCTTTAGCCCCACACCCCCTACAAAAAAGTCACCTTATTAGTTTCCCGCCCTCTACCCACATCCACAACTCAGTAGTAAGACAAGGATAGGATGGCACTGCAAATATTCTTTTTAAAAATAACTGATATTATGGA
This sequence comes from Octomys mimax, assembly GCA_002564305.1. Classification (NCBI taxonomy): domain Eukaryota; kingdom Metazoa; phylum Chordata; class Mammalia; order Rodentia; family Octodontidae; genus Octomys; species Octomys mimax. Next base: position 14,427 of record NDGM011036695.1, on the reverse strand, counting down.
AAACAAGAAAATCATTAGGTGATTTTCCATCAGTTGTAAAATTCCCTGAGCCACTGAACCAATACTGCGAGGATCTGCTACTGTACCAGGTATCCACTAACTGGTGGCATTTGGCCACCCTTGAAGGTCTTCCTTGCCTTTTGCCCTCTGTGGTCCTGGCTCTTCTCTGAAGTACATGCTCCCCTCCTTATTCTTTTCCACTGCATCCTCTGAACTAGGTATTAGCAGTAGGCTCTCCTTGGCTATCGTAAAGTTTCCAGAACTTCTCATGGAAGTTGAAGACTCAACCTTTTTGTAACCCTCAAAAGTCAAACATAACCATTTCATAGATTTGTGGNACTTGGTAATACATTGATGCCAAAAATTAATAGCTCCATACCTACTGGTATTCATTTTAAGTCATTTCCATATATCTACACAACCCAAATATTTTTCCTAGATATAATTCTCAAGTGTGCTTTTCCTGCTTCTCAGTTCTGTCTCAGCCACTCAGCTTGATCATTGCAACCCGGGAGCTATCAGGCCAGAGTGGGAAACCATACTGCAGACCATATTTCTGCTAGAAGCTGAGTCATTCTATTCAACACTGCAGTAGGCCTTGTCTCTCTCTTAAAATCTAATCTTCTATCATTTGGAGTACAAAAATAGTTGACTTTTCTATCCAGCAAGACTTTGGCTTTCTGTGCTTTTCCCTTTAATTTTCTTTTTCCAAACTGGCCAGTCTTCCCTGAGCTCATTTCCTTCCCATAATAGCTTGCCACTAGCATCAGACACAACAAATAAAAACTATAAATTCTCTTTCCCATCCACTTTTTTAAATCTACACGTTGAGCAGGTATGCGTTATGCCTTCCACTCTGTAACAGATGGCAGGCTTACCAGGTGTTATGTCATTATATCTCATGACTATCTCAGCACTTTGCCTATCATTGCTGCATTCTTGCTGCCCAATGACCAACTGCTAAGCCAGTGACACATATCTCAGGTTGTTCTTTTAACTATGGCCTGGTTCAACTTACCAATTTCTGTGATAAGATAAATAATACTACTGTAACAGATAACTACCAAACATCAGTGGCTTATTACAGTACATATTTCTTTTTCACCTGGGCAGAGTTGACTGCACATGTTATGGGCAAAGTCAACTGCAGAAGCTCTCTTTCAAATATTGACCCAGGGGTTTTCTACAGGATATATCCACCACCTTCAGTACATGGCCTCCATAGTTACCTTATAAGAGAAAAGGAAACCGCACTGGACTAGATGAGAAAAATGACTTTTGCTTATGTTTTGCTGAAGAGGCAGGTCATAGGGCGCACCTACACATATGACCACTAGGAAATTCAGTTTTGGGCTCAGAAATTAAAAAGAGAAACATGCTTGAGAAACATCTATTCAATCTCTGCTACATTATTTATGAAAAGGGTGAATGAAGGGATGCTATGAATGACTATATATATAGTGTAAAATAAGGAAGCTATTATTTACACCTTATAGATGAAGAAACTAAGGCATGGTGAGAAGAAAATTTCCTGTGGCCGTCAAACCAAAACACAGAGTTAAGCATCAAATATGAGTCTACTTGACTCCATGTCTCTGTTATCATTGCATTCTGATGCTTCCTTTGTAGTTTTCACAAATTACACAGCAGCACTACTCATATCTTATATGTAGCCAGCAGATTTAAGTGACCTACGCTGCTAGCTCGCATTTGACCTGCACTACAATACTTGCATACATTTTTCTAGAAGCCATGGCTAAGTATAAACATAGAAAGAATTGACATATATTTTGCCAATAATTTGATCATCTTTCTGTGGAAGTTCATTTAACTGCCTTAAGTATTTGCTGACATAAAGTACCTTCCCTTTCCCTCAGAGGCCCATCTGTTTATTTTCTCTTTTTCTGACTTGAGACAAAGAAGTTAGAGATGGACTCATATGAGAGAGTCTATCAATTTTCATGGGTTAAGCATAAACTCATAACCTGATTCTTATTTAGGATATTTCATTAGCTTTGCTTTAGTCTTTGGAGGAGACAATCATAAAAGTTTTTAAGGTGTCCAACCTTATATCCATGATTTCACACCATATAGTCTTGAGACTCATAAAAGGAAAATAAAAACCTGAAATTAAATTCCTCATTGCCTTTACTCATTTTATCAACTGTCTATTGAATAACTGGTTTAATGGAACCACTTCCTAAAAGTATATAATATATGGACCAATCTACTTGGCTATTTCAAGTATTTTTTTTTCAGATGTAAAAATATAAGGACTTTTGTTGTTAAATAGACAATGAACAGAGCTATATTGATCTTATATTTTGAAGAAAAATACACTCTGTAGCTTGGGGATTGCTACATGCAGTTCTTTGGAGTCAATTTCTGACAATGGTGATTTTTACCTGATAGCTGCTATGATCATTGTTGAAATAACCTGGTTGGTGGCCTTGGAACTTCACCTCGTACATATCTGTCTGGTTCTTTTACGATGCAAGCAGAGTTCATCATTGGGCCATCCATATATTTAGAGCAAACTGGATAAAAAAAGTGAAAGAAAAGGACAACTCACTTATTCTCATGAATTCCATTACCACTTTGATTTCCTCACTCTCTATTCTATACAAAGAAAACAAAGGCTTTAAAGAAAAAAAAACTTGATTTCAACCTGAGAACCTGGCAGGTAGAACACAGAATGGCTCTCTACATGAACTTTCTGAAAAAGTGTTTGGTATTTGCTCTTGTCCTATCCAACCACACAAACTCTGAGGCTTGTCCTTTGAGAAAACACATATAGTAAGGAAGCATAAATCTCCATTTGTCTTGAATTAAAAGTTGGACATTTAGCTGCTCAGTAAGAAACATTGATGCTTTTTTTAGAGAGCAGTTGCTCTATAATTAACGGCCTTGTGGCCAAGAGGCTTGGAGAGTCACGGTCAAGAGTATGTAAATGTGGCCATAGACTAAACTATAATTCAGACATGGCTGTGTACACCTGGTGTATTAGTATAGTTTTCTTCCCTAAAGAGTTTTTTTCAAAGACTGAGGAGATTTCTGAGAAAATATTTGTCCTAAAAAGTTTGACCCTGTAACAAATTCTTAGTTGTATGGGTAGATGTTTGATTCTGAAAATAGCATCAAATCTTGCACTTTCATTTGACCTGTATTCAAAACCTTACTGGATTTGGGCTTAAATCTGGTGGCAAGCATAGAAATCTCCAAGACCTGGTTTTCTGAAGTTTAGATACTTTCCTGGAGCACTCTCCACCGGGATGGGGTGTGACATAGTCTCTCCCCCACAGTAAGAGTGATGGGTGGGATTCTAAAGGTCACCTTCACTCAAGATATCTGAACCCTGGTTACCCGTTCAAATACCAATGTAGATATTTACTGGAAGAGTTTTGGAGATATAATTAAAGCTTTAATTAGCCTATGGTGATTACCCAAGTGAGCCTACTCAATTAGAGGAGCTCTTTGAAGGCAAAGAGTTATTGGTAGGGAGGAGCAGAAGAGGAAGTGAGACATTCAAAGCACAAGGAGATCTGGTCCACTGTTGCTGGGTTATGGATGAAGGGGCTTCCTGCCATGAAATGCAGGTGGCCCAGGAGCTGAGAGTGGACTCTTACTGACAGACAGGAAAGGAGCTTCATTATCTGGTCAACAACCTGAAGGGATAGAGTCTAAACCTCCTGATAAAAGCCCAGCCTAGTTGAACATTTTTCATTTCCAACTCTGAAGACTAAGCACAGCAATCAGTTAGGCTATGCCAAACTTCTTATCTACAGATATGTGAGCAAATTGGTATAGAATTAACATCTATGGTGATTCGCTAGGAAGCAATGAAAGCTAATGTTGAAACATACTGTGGTGAGACATGGTATCTTAGAGGATCCAGGCCTTAGGTATGGAGGAAGCCTACAGAAAATTCCCAGTAATTCTCTCTAATGAGGGAGAAACAGTAAGATTTGGATTACAAAAATTACTGTGAGCCACCAGAATCTATAGGCTGATGAAGTTCAGGAAAAGTTTTTACATTTCTATAAAGTTCAGTTTAATTCAATTTCCTAACATATACTTCATCTATCAGAAGAAACACAGGTTTCTTTTTTATTTGTTTTATATTCTTTTCCTATTTTTTAATCCCAATTACTAAATTCTTTTGTCTTTTTCATGAGTTCCAAACTTTTGGTAGATAGTAAGACAACTAAGTACATTTTTGGATGATGAAGACAAACGCATATCTTTTTTATTACTAAGTCTTTGCTACTAAGATAAAGTGGCAACATGCTTTTGAGAGTTAGGTTATATATTTCATTATAGTTTGATTATCATAAACTTCCTATTAAAATTAATGGGTATACTTTTTATACTGAGTTTTTCAAAAGGGAAATTGAAAATATGAAACCCCATGTAATTTTTTTGCCAAAATTGAGATTAGTATATAGGTGATTGTACTATAATTTCATTTGAATTTACTTATTTTTGTGTTGCAATTTTATAAAAGTGTCTGGGAAATAATTAACAATAAATACCTTGCACTTCAGCAAACTTCTGACCACAGGAAGAGCTTTTGCTGTGGAATATCTTTTCAGATGTGTTTATATGGCAAACTGCTTTGGAAGATAAAGGCAGTGTCACCTCAAAGTAAAGAGTAGATTTAGCTTGCTATTCCAGGGCATAAAGACTGTTCCTTTCCAGAGCAAAGCAGGCATGTTTGCTGGGAGGCCTTTTACAAGTTTACTGTTTTATAACCATGGTATCCAGCTTGTTCCAGTTCACCAGAATCTTTCATGCTGTGTAGCACAGGGATGCTGAATACAAGGAAACCCCTCAGTCCTGGGCATCTTACCACCATAAAGGGTTATGCCCAACTGAGGTGCTCCATGTCATCCCTGTGAGATCTGAGAGACAGGGAAAGTAACGCAGACTTCAATCTCATGCTGTTGCTGTGGGAAATCATTAGTCCTGATTTAGAAGTTTTGTGTTTTCACCTAGAATCTTTAAAATTGTGGTAGACTGAGTTGTTGGGTACCAAACAGAGAAAAATCTTAGTCATTTTTCAGTTCTTCACAAACTTAACTCTAGTAATTGCTAGAGTTGTGGTTGGAAAATGTCTATTTTAGTTTAAAGCAATGGAGCACACCCATAAGCTTCCTCTAAAGTTTTCCAAAGTTTTATGAAATGGGTAATTCAAAGGCAACTCCAGCTACAGAAGCAATTTATAAGAACTGGTCTTTCTGATGCTATTGCATTTTTTTTTTTTTTTTACTCATAAGTTGCTTAGTGATATGCAGCTTAATATCCAAATATTTAAGAATTTTTCTAAATATTACTATGTCACTGTTTTTTAGTTTAATTTCTTTCTGGTCAGAAACCATGGTCTATGGTTTCAATTCTTTGAAATTCATTACTCTTTGCTTTGGCATACTTTGGCATATATTTATATACATTAAGAGTATGGCTGCAGCACTGTCTACATATACATTAGGTCAAGGTGATTAGGTATAAGTCTGTACCTTTAATGACTTCAATTTTTGTTTGCTTGTTCTGTCAGTTATTGTAACGTTTCTAAGTGTGATTATACATTTGACTTTTTTGTCTTCATATGAAGTGATACAAAACTAAGAATGTTTTTTATCTTCCCATTTTGTGGATTCTTTTAAAATTTTTCAGTATCATTACTTTTTCAGTAATACTTCTCTTAAAGTCTGCTTTGCTGAGTGTTATGGTTTGTGTCTAGTTGTCCCTCCAAAGCCTCATGCAGTCATGGTGTGGGGACTTCTAGAGTTTGAGACTAATTCATGATCCACTGGGATTACGGGTTTTAGTACTTCTGGGATCATGGATGTTAGTACTGACTGCTGGGATTATGGGTGTGAGTACTACTCCCAGTCTGGGGCGATAGCCTGAATACAACTTGAGGGAGAGAGACTTCTGCTCTGTGGCCATTGGCGCCCGTTGCCATTCTGTTGCTATTACTCCTCCATTTTGCTCTCTTGCTCTTTGTCTCCACCATGAAAGGTTGTTCTCCGCCATGAGCCACTTTGCCTTGAAGCCAGTTAAGTACGTGTTAGCTAAATAAACCTTTCCTTCCCTCATTTTCAGTGTCGGGTATTTGTTCCAGCAACGAGAGAAGAGTAACTAAGACACTGAACATTAAGCTAATACTAGTTTTCCCTATTTTGTATTTTTTAGGGAAGGGTCTACAAGGTGTTCAGGTCTCACTACTAGATCAGACTCATAGTGATGTTCTGCATGTTTACAGTCTCCCAAGAGCTGGGATTACAGGCCCACGCCACCACACCCAGTCTCAATCACTGTCTCAGCACACCTTGGGGCGGGGCTGGCACAGCAGGCCCGGGATCAAACCCCTGGTTCTTGCACCTGCTTGTAGACGCTTTAATCTGCTGAGCTATTTGGCCGGCCCTTCTTTTAAAGTTTTCAGAGTCCTTCACGTATTTGAAGAATGTCTCTTCCAAGCAGAATATGGTTGTATCTTTGTGCCTTTCTTTTTATATTCAGGCTGACCGTTTTTGTCTTATAGTTGAGTCAGGTCCATTTACATCTCACATAACTGATATGGTTGGATTTAATTATACCAACATGCCATTTTTTTCTGTGCCCTATCTGTTGTTGATACTTTATTATTTTCTTTATTTTACATAATCAAGTATTGGGTTTTTTGTTCTACATTCAAAATTATTCTTTTAGTGTTTTACATTTACTTATATATGTTTATATTTTATTGCAATCTATCTTAAATTAGCAACTACACTTACTCAAAAGAGCTTTCAACATTTCATCCCATTTAGCCACCTGCCAATATTTTCCTAGTGTTGCCTTATATTTTAAAATCATGAGACATTAATATGAGTCAAGAGGAACTTGAATGTAGCTTTTGCTTCTTTCACTCAGTTGTTCTCCTGCCTAAGATTTTGAGGCTCATTTCCAAACCAGCGTGGTGACTCTGAACCCCAACCTTTCCTCCTTTCATCTAATAAGACTGTCACTTTCAGTTTTATCTATCTTTTCCCTTTATCACAATTTGAAGAATGTCTCAGAAAGGGCCACAGCAGGAATACAGAACTTAGCACGTGTACTTCCTTGTGCTCAGGGAATTGGAACACCCAGCTTGGAGAGATTTCTTGCCAGGGCTTCAACCAGTTGATTTATACATGCTATTCAGCTTTTAGAGTTGTTCTTGGCAGAAAGGTTAGTAGAATACCAGATGCTTCATCATGCATGGCTGAAATTGAAAATCCCTTAGAATGCTTTTGTAAACAGAAATTTTCTGTCACCTAAGAGTGCACAAGTGATATAATTCATTAAATGGATAATTTTCAAAGTCATGTTTTTAAAAACAATACAATGCTTCCCTAGCATCATCCAGTGTTGATCATTCTTTTTAGTATAATTATGAACTCATGGATTTAAACACATTCACTATCCTTCAATCCACTGTAGGTATTGTTCTTAATTTAGTTCAACTTTTTCTAATGTTGATCACTTCTTAGTTTTTTTTTTTATAGAACCCTGGATATCTTTGATTCTTTTTCTGTTATGTGTATGACAGGATAGTCCAAACGTACATTGTGTAATTTTCCCCCTTGAACACAATCAGGTATTTATTCAAGGGACACAAAGTAAGCATCTCAATCCCTAAAAGTAGACCACTTACAACTCAGATTACCATACTCAGCAAATCCTTATCCAAAAATAGATGGGGAAATAAGAACAATTTATTTAAAAAAAAAAACTCAAAAGATGTATTAGTATTAGACTAGTGATCCAGGAAATACTCAAGAATATCCTAGACAGCAATCATAAATATAAAAAATCCCCAAAACAAAACAAAACAATCTTCCTACACAAGAAAGTCCAGAGGGAAGTAAAACTCTGAGTAAGTTTGATGGATAAACAAAAACAATAATAATAATAAAATTAGTCAACAACAGAGAAAGATCATGATAATAATCAATCAACATCTCACAGTTATAGCTTTCAATGTCAGTGTCAACTCTCCAATTAAAAACTACAGATTGGATCCAAACCCACAATCCAACAATTTACTGCATTAAGGAAACTCATCTAACACAAAAAGATCGTTATAGACTAAAAACCAAAGGATGGAAACACTATTTCTGACACCAGCACCCTGAAACAAAAAGTAGCAATCTTAATCTCAGACAATATAAACTTCAAGCTAAAACTGTCAGAAAAGAGACAGAAAGTCACTGTATACTATTTAAGGGAATAATCCAAGAAGAGATAATGCATATAAATATTTATACAGCAAATACTGGAACAATTATCTTCATAAGACAAATATTAATGAATATAAAAGATCAAATAAATACTAACAAAATCCTGGGGGATGTAATGCCCCACTTTCATAAAGAAATAGATCAACTATACAAAAAGTCAATAAAAAATCAAAACTGAACCACACCCATAAACATACGATATTAATAGATATTTATAAAGTAGTCTACTCTGCTGCAAAAGAGTATACATTCTTTTCTGTAGAACATATTACTTTCTACAGAAAAGATCACCATAAAAGTCCAAAAGGCTGCTCAAGTAAATACAAAAGAACCAAAATCACCCTTCAGATAATGGCTTAATAAAAATAGAAATCAATCAAAGAAGAAACCACAGAAAATTGAGAAGCTTTAGAAACTTAATAACACACTCTTGAATACTCAATGCACCACAGAAGAAATCCAGGAAAATAGTAAACAATTTCTGAAAGTTAATGACAATTAACGTTGTGCAGAGCACAATGGAACCTATTGGACACAATGAAAACAGCCCTAAGAGGGAAGTTTATTGCAATCAGTGCTCACATTAGGAAAACACAATGAGCTCAAATAAATAACCTAATGAAGAGCCTTACAACACTGAAAATTAGTAACAAGCTAGGCTCAAACTGAAATTAAGGAGGAAAACACATAAAGTTTAAAATAGAAATCAAAGAAACTGAGTCAAAAAATACTAAGAATCAGTGAACCAAAGAGCTAGTTCTTTGAGAAAATAAACAACCCAGATAAAGTCTTCTGCTAAACTTACCAAGAAAAAGAGAGAAAAGACTCACATCAAAGCAATTAGAGGGGCCGGGGAGATGGCTCAGTGGAATAAGTGCTTCCCTGGCAAGCGCAAGGGCCTGAGTTCAATCCCTGGTTCCGCCAAAAAAAAAAAAAAACAAAAACAAAAACAAAAAAAAACCATGGTCCTCCAAAGCAATTAGAAATGAAAAAAAACAGGGCCAGCCAGATAGCTCAGTGGATTAAAGTGTTTGCTTAGGAAGGTGCAGAGACCGGAGTTCAATCTCCAGCATGCTATGCTGTCCCCGCTCCCAGGACGCACTGAGACAGCAGCTGAAACGGCATGGTGGTGCACACCTGTAATGCTAGCGCTTGGGAGGCTTAAAACAGGAGAATCACTACAAGTCCAATCTCTATAGACCCTGTAGACCTTGTACAAAATACATAAAAAAAAAGAAATGAAAAAAATCACAACATACACCATTGAAATCTAGAAGATAGTTAATAACTACTATGAAAATATGTATTCCAAAATTGGAAAATCTTGAAGAAATGGACAGATTCTTAGACTCAGACAAAATCAACCCTAGAAGACATAACAATGTGTACCAACCTCAAAGAAAGCAAGAAAAATTGAGAGAATAATAAAAGAACTAGCAATTAAAAATAGTCTAAGACCTGATGGTTTCACGGCTGAATTGTAAAAATTCTTAAAGGACATTAAATCACCAATACCACTCAAGCTGTTCAAGGAAATTAAAACACATGGAACTTATGGAAGTCAGTAAAACTCTGACCTCAACACCAGAGAAGGACTCAAATAAAAGAAAACAGCGATAGGCCAGTCTCTTCAATGAGCATAAATGTAAAAATCTTTAACTTCAAAGCAATTAGAAATGAAAAAAACAGGGCAAGCTAGTTACAGTGAGACACATCATCAAAAGGATCACACATCATGACCAAATAAGTTTTATCACTGAGTTACATGGACGGTTCAAAATATAGAAATAAATGAGTAATTGTAACATAATACATAAGCCCAAGCAAGAAAACATATGATAATATGAGTAGATCCTTTTGCCAAACGCTGGTACCACTTTTTTTTTCCCCATTTATGTATTTGGTACAGGGCCTCACTATGCAGCTTGGGGTTATAGTGATCTTCCTGTTTACAGCCTCCCCAGCACTGGGATTACAGGTGTGCATTACCATACCCAGACTCGGTCACTGGCTCAGTGCACCCCGGGGGTGGGGCTGGCGCTGCCTGTGGGACCTGGGATCAAACCCTGGTCCCTGAGGTTGTCAAAGCAGGCTCTCAGTCCAGTGAGCTATCTCGCCGGCCTATCCGGTACCTCTTCATGACAACAACCCTTAAGAAAATAGGTATAAAAGGATTGTACTTGAATTTTATAAAAGCAAAATATAACAAAGCTGTGGGCAACAATAAGTAGTGAAAAACCAAAGTCATTCTCTTTAAAATCAGGAACAAGTCAAGGATGCCCACTGTCACCACTTCTATATTTAACAGAGTAACTGAAACATTATCCTAAATAATCAGGCAACATGCTAGAGATACAGCTCAGCAGCATAAGCACCTGCCTGACAAGTGCAAGGTCTTGAGTTAGATCTCAGGCACAAAAAATAAATAAATAAAAATAAGTAAAAATGAGTCAAGAACAAAAAAATGAATATATTTTATATAAAATATATATTGTGCTTTATATATATAGAAAATTCAAATTATTATTAGTTGCATATGACATAATACTTGACATAGAGGGCCCAAAAAGTGTCACCAAAGGCTGCAGAGATAGCTTAGTGGTCTAAGCACCTGCCTAGGCAAGCACAAGGACTCCAGGTTCAATTCCCAGTGCCCATCCCAGGTGTGCTGAGCTGGCCACTAAGGCCAGGCATGGTGGCACACACCTGTAACCACAGCACTGGGAAGGCTGCAACAGGAGGATCTTGGAAACTACAAGCCCAAGCTTGTGCAATGAGATGCTCTACCAAACACATTAAAAATTCCACCCAAATCTCTTAGAATAATGAACTTCAGAAATGGAGCAGGAGTTAAAACCAACACTAAAAACTCAATAACACTGGTGTATACCTATAATGAAATCAATGAGAAAAAATTATGAAAACAATATCATTCACAACAGAATCAAGAAAAATTAAATACTTAGGAATTAGCCTAAACAACAAAGTGAAGGACCACTCCAAAGAATAATATAGTACTCTAGAAGTTTCTACCAGAAAAATGGAAAAATGTCCCCAGTTTCTTCACTGTCAGAACCAATATTGTCAAAATGGCCATACTCTCAAAACTGTTATACAGATTGAATTCAATCCCAATCAAAATATCAAGAGCATTCTTCACAAAATTAGAGAAAAGAAGCCTAAAATTCATACGGGACCAGAAGAGACCTTGAATAGCAAAAGCAGTCTTGAGCAGTAAGAGCAAAGTACAAGGCATCACAATAGTTAACATCAACCTGTACCACAAAACTGCACAGTACTGACACAAAAGAATACGTGTACCAGAGGATCAGAATTGAGGATATAGAAATATTGGCAGACATATTCCTGTGTTTGATCTTTGACAAAGGGGCCAAAAGCATTTGTTGGAAAAAAGACAGCCTATTCAAAAAACGTTTCTGGGAAAATTCACTGTTTGCAGAAGATTGAAGCTAGAGTATATCACACACCATGTACTAAACTAAAATCAAAATAGATCAAAGCCATGAACATTAAAACAGAAGTATTACCTGGGCATGGTGGAGCATGCCTATAATCCCAGTGCTGGGGAGACTGAGGCAGGAGGACTGCTGTGAATTTGAGGCCAGCCTCAAACTGAGTGTAAGGCCAGCCTCAAAGTGAGTTTAAGACCAGCTTTCATTAAAGTTTGAGACTTGTTTTTGAAAAAGTAAATCAAACATTGGAATCACAAGAATATAAAAAATGTAAAACACTTGAAGTCATAGGTGTAGGCAAGGACTTTCTAAACAGAAGTCCAATTTACACAAGAAATAAGAGCAAGAGTCATCAATGTGCTTATACCAAATCAAAAAGCTTCTGCATAGCAAAGGAAATAGAGATCACCTGTAAGATGTGAAATTTTTGCTAGCAGTTCCTCAAACAGAGGACGAATAACCAGAATATCTAAAGAACTCAAAAAAATTAGATCACTTAAATCAAAAGACCTAATTAAGAAATGGGCAAATGAAATAAAGATACTTCTCGGGTAAGAAGTATGAATGACTAACAGACATATGAAAAGTGTTCAACATCTCTGAGAATTAAACAAATGTAAATTAAAAAACATGCTAAGATTCCATCTTAAATCAGAAAGAATAATAACCACCAAGAAGTCAAAGAATAGCAAATGGTGGCATAGCTGCAGTGGAAAACAACCCCTGCTATATTGTTGGTGAAAATATTAACTAATACAAACATTGTGAAAATCAGTATGGAGATTACTCAGAGAACTAAATTGAGAAATTCTACTCCAAATATCCCAGCCATTTCCCTTCTAAAGTCTTCCCCCAAAGAGTTAAAGGCATTATATTACAGTAATATATATATATATATATATATATATATATATATATATATTTAGAGCAGCACAATTTATTATAGCAGCACAATTTATGATAGTTAAACCCTGGAATCAGCCTGTAGGCCCAATAACAGACAAACAGATAAAAATACTGTATTATCTATACATAATGGAATGCTATTCAGCTCTAAAGGAGGATAAATTTGAGACATTTGTAGTAAAGTAGATGCACTTGGAAAGTATAATATTTAGTGAGATATATTAGACACCAAAGCTTAAATACTGTATTATATCTCTCATTTCAGTATGGCAAAGTACAGACAAAAAGCAAAATAAAGGTTGGATAGAAGGAAACTATAGGATAGCCTCTTGCAAATGAGAAGGAGCCTAGGAGAACAGTGGAGGGCGAGGGAAGAAAACATAAGTATAATTAATGCATGCCATGTACAGGAAGCCAATAACCAAAATGAATTATGAATTTCATGTCATAAATATGAGCTAAGAATAGTAACAACAACAATGATGAAAAGGGGAAAGGAGATTTAGAGATAGTGGGAGGTGGATGTGAATGGGTAGAGGATTAAAAGAAAGAAATAAACTATATTATGTACTTGTAGATTTAAATGTTAAGGCAGAGACAATAAATCTACTGAAGATAAAGTGGTAGACATCTTGAAGATATAGGGGCAGAGATTTCATGAACAAAAACCAAACTGCATTGGAAATACTTCAATACTTTCTCAGTAACTGGGATCAACAAGTGGCATGTCCTCTTATTAACAAGTTTTGGCACATCAAAAGAAATCAACAACAAGTGAAACAAAAAACCATAAATTGGGAAATATTTTAGCCAAATGTCTCTCAAACAAAAGACTTCTATCTAGAACATATAAAGAATTTAAAAAGTTCAGGCCTCCAAAATTCAAAGACCCAGTCCAAAAATGGGTATCTGAGATAAATACACACTTCTTGGATGAAGAAATATAACCACAAATAAATATGTCAAACAATGTTCAACATCATTTGTCATTTGAAAAATGGAAATTAAAACAACACTGAGATTCCATCTCATCCTAGAAAACATGACTGTCATCGAAAAATGAACCAATAACAAATGCTGGAGAGGCTGTGAGGGAAAAGGAACTCTTCTCCACTGTTGGTGGGAGTGTAGACTGGCATAACCACTGTGGAAATCAGTGTGGAGATTCCTCAAAAAACTAGGATTAGAGGTCCCATTCATCCCAGCTATTTTCTTTCCGGATATTTTTTCTAGAAGAGCTGAAAATATCATATCACAGAAATATATGTGTACCCATGTTTATGGCAGCACAATTTGCTATAGCTAAATCATGGAAAGGAACCAAATGCCCATCAACAGTGGCATGGATAAAAACAATGTAGTATTTTATACAATAGAGTACTACTCAACTATGAAGTTAGGCAAATTCAAGGCTTTTATGTATAAATGGATGCAACCAGAGAACATATTCAAAAGTGAAATAAATCAGATTTGTATGTGGAAACATCATATTGCCTCCTTAGTGTGAGATATTGAAAGTGTAAATGAGACACAAAAGGCACAATAGATATTGTGAAAGGGAAAGAAACTGATCAAAAGGAAAGAGCAACTGGGATTGCAAGAAAGGAGAAAAGAAGGGAGAAAAAATACACACACATACACACACTAACTATGATAATTGTACTACTAATTTCTATTTGTTGATTGAAAGGAACAATTAGTGCTTATATTGCTTGATCAAATTTGCATGCCTATATCTAGTAGTCTGAGCAGGTACTTTGAATATTATAATATGCAATATAATA
>NDGM011036685.1:0-13375 GCA_002564305.1 Octomys mimax | reverse complement strand
TGCCTGTGTTAGGACCACTTCCAGTGCCTGGGTTGGGATCACTTCCGGTGCCTGTGTTAGGACTTCTTCCTGTGCCTGGGTTGGGATCACTTCCGGTGCCTGTGTTAGGACCACTTCTGGTGCTTCCTTCCATAGCTGACCCTGGGGTAGGGAATGAAGGGCCCAAGTCTCTCGAGGGCTCTCTCTGCGGCTTTACTCTGCTGAGGCTCTGGGTAAATCTGAATCCATGTTTACAAGTAGGATGCGAGAGGCAAGGTGGGTTGATAAGATCAAAACCCCTAGTTTCTCTTCCCACGTTTTGACCTTAAAGAAATACAACTAACCCAACCATGTTTCAGTTTACTTCTCTATAAAAACGAGCCTAATGATACTTTGCCTAGCTCAGGGAGGAGCAGTGAGGCTTAATTAACCAATGCACACTTCTCTCAGCACTTTGGACGTCCTCCACGGGCACAGAATTATGTTATTACTTGGAATAATAATAATAGTTCCCCCTAATAATTCTGTGTTATTATTGCGTTTAAGGAACTGTATTAGAGGCCTTCTGGAGCTAGTTTAATACCTATAAATGTCTCTCCCCGGTACAACAAGGGAGCACTGCCCAGTGATTAGGGTTTGTCTTACATTTCAAAACGAGTCCGTTTAAACTCTCCACAGAGTCCTTAAAACAGCGCCTGGCCAGGGGAGACCTCTTTTGATCTCAATTCGCTGGACTGCTGAAGGCCCTGTAGCTTGTTTTTGACTTTTAAAAGCTGGCAACACTCAGGGCCACACTTAGGAACATAGGCAGAGAGGTGCAGGGGGACAGGAGCAGACCCTTCCCTCCTGCCCCAGCCACAGGGTGCGGTGCCCAGGCCGCGGGTCTGAGCTGCGGCGCTCCCATCTCTGTCCACCACCGCCCCTGCTCTCAGAGTCCTGTTTACACCCCCGCCAAGGCCTGCGAACCCCAACACAGCCTCACTAAGCTCTTCTTGGTACAGTGTCTCCGTTCTGATCTTTAGAAAATAACTTCTAATTGGCAAAAAATAATAGTGAGTATTGACGGGGCCCAACGCCCTTCTGGGACGCATGCTTGCATCGTGAAGGGAACCGCGACTGCACGTATTTATCAATTTTTTGTGGCCAGAAGAGTTAAGATGTAGTCTCTCAGCAATTTTGAAGTATACAGTGCCCCAGTCTGCCCTTATCTGGGGAAGCTGCACTGCAAGGCACGTCATGGAAACCTCAATCCCAAGGACCCCTTTGTTGCGCTATGTTTTTTCCTATATGCATGCGTACAAATGAGATTCTTGTTCTGTCTTAACTCAGTGATTATCAGCCGCCGTCGTCATAGCCTTTGCAGCCTGACGGGTAGCAGCAAAACTGGCCCAAATTTCCCTTCATCACACTTTCAGGGACAGGAGATCTATTCTGGGTTGAGGTCAAGTTCTTGCCTAGCAGGCTCAAGGCACTGGGGTCAAAGCCCAGCACTGAATGAGAAAAAAAAAAAAAAAAAAAGTTTTGTTCTTCCTTTAGAAATCTGTGCCATCTTCATGATTTGCTTTCCTTACCTCCCTAGAATGTCCTTCTAAAGGAAGCTCTTTCTGGGTCCCCTTTGCAAATCCGAATCACCAGCATCATTGCTGTTGCATTGTTAAATTGTTTCACTGAAGTAAAAGGAGGAATACCTGAATACAAGCAGAGTGGTGTGGTGGTCACTGGTCCGATAACAGTGACAGCTGCCACCTCAGCAACTGGCACAGAACAGCAGAATGTCAGGCAATTCAAATGGTATGAATCCCCCTGCCCCTCCCTCTATCCTTCCCTTCCTTCCTTCCTTCCTTCTTTCCTTCCTTCTCTATCCTCCCTTTCTCTCTCTGTCTCTGTCTCTCCCACTCTTTCTTCTCTTTCTGTCTAATGCTTTTGGATCTCGCATGGCCAGGAGTAACTGAGGGCATATAGGAGAAAGATGTGCAGAGGGGGACAGCTGAGCCTTACTGTTAACTAATATCAGCACTTTCTGAAATCGATCACCAGCCCTTTTCCTCTTATTTCCACATGGATCTTTTACTTCTTCAAATCCAACCCTGTCCCCTGTTACTGTGCCCTGTTCTGAACTACCACACATCTCCTTCTTGTTCATCTGCTCTTCAGCGCTAGGTAGCAGCTGTCTCCTTCCCAGGTCGGGTGCGGTCCCCTCCCGGGGGTGCCCAGCACACCTGTGTGTGTCCCCTGCACCAGAATACTTGGCAGAGAACTGAACTTGCCTGCGTCCTGCCACATTCGTTGTGGATCTCTGCCCACAGGGGCATAAAGTGACCCAGTAGCATGCACTGGGTTTGCACACAGCCGATGACTAATCGATATCATCCAATGAGTTGAGGAATACAAGTTCCTTCTTTTTCCTCTTATAGCTTCTCTCTTACATTCCTTACATCCTACCTTAACATGAATCCCTCCTTACTGTCCTCTGCACTCAGCCCAGGCAAGAATAAAGGGTGGAGAAAGCAGAAAAGGAAGAAATAGATGCCGGAGAAGAGAGAAACACTTTGTGTAAAAGGGGCCAGGAGCAGGGCAAAGCAAGACAGGAGACAGGATATGAGTGAGAAGAGCCCTGCACTGCCTTCGGGTGTAAGATGCTCGGAAATAAAACCTTCCTGCAGTAGGCCTTGTGGGGATGTTTCCCTATAAGAGAACGGGGACCAGGAGGGGAAATCTATTGGGGTTTTGAGGTACCTGGCCTCCTTTGTTCCTTATGCCTACCCCGTGAGTGTAAGCCACACTTGAAGACTGAGAACCTGAGAAGCAGGCACCTTGTTCCAGCCCATGCATAAGTGGCAGAGTCCAGTCAGCACACTATGCTGTCCTTTCAGAAGGGCAGACTGTCTTTCCTTTTGGGCCCTGGGTCCCTAGGAAGAAAGAGGAGCTGGGCGTCTAGCAGGCTGCTAAATCACGTGCTTTGAAGAGTAGTTTCTTGTTTCTGTGTGAAGAGAAGCCATCCCCGCTTCCTTTCATCAAAGGCGAATGAGCGGCGCTGCTTTTCCATGGCTCCCAGCTTGCTCTGCCGTGTATGGCTGGGCCCGCCGCGTCTCGGCACCCTCTGCACGCACAGCCCCAACAGGAAGGCTGATCCCTCCGCGGTCCTCTCACAGCAGTGTTTTCCAGCCCAGCCTGGGCCAGGCAGACAGAGCCGTGCTTGTGGGCCCCAGAAACCCGGCTCGAGGCAGGCCAAGGGGCAGATGAAGGAGCTGCCGCTCTGCCATCCCGGCTCTTCTTAAAGGTGCTGTGCTGCCTGTGGCCAGATGCCAGCGGGGCACTTGTGCCATCATAACAACTCCCGGGTCCTTTATACCTAAACTCCCCCTCGCTTGGGGCATGAGATTAAATACCAGACTCTGGAGCAGAACAAGCACCAGCCCAGTCTCCGATATATGCTGTTACTCGAGCTGCACTCCTCAGGAGCAATGCCCTCCATGCCGTGAGGAGGGCCGAGATCCCGGCGGCTAAGAAGCCCTCCAGAGGTGCCTTTTGGTGCTGCTGAGTTTTTCATTAAACCCGGCTGTGCAAGGAGAAGGAAGAGCCTCATGTCACACAGCTCGCACACACAACCTGGGCGGCATCGGGCAAGGCCTAGAACATGGCGAGAGGGCCCCGAGTCCACCCACGGTCAGGACACGCAGCTCCCACAGGCAGCAGGGCCTTCCACAGTTTGCGCGTCATTCCCGGGCTGATCTTGCAAGGCAAAGGGAAGGGAGAGCTGGAAGTTATCGGTGGCTCAATTAGAAAATGCAAATAAGGTCAAGTTTCTTCCAGGCTTGTGAGATTTCCCCGGAGAAATTTCCTTGGCATCTCTGCCGCTGCCGCTGGCGCCTTTGGAGGCTGGGGCTGGCCTATGGGGTGCAGGGGCCTGCGCAAGCTGCCCCCAGCCCGTATGACCTCCAGCTGTACTGGCAACTGGATCCCATTCGGGGCTTCCTTGAGTTTGGGGACTTCGACACATGGAGTGAACTGAAACCTAGATGTCTGTGCACGAAAAGTTGCCCTGTATGGGTGTAGCTGGGGGCACGCTCCGCTGTCCTGAGTAATGGCCCTGCACCCAGATCCTTGCGGGGGGATTCTCTTAGGCACATCCACTGGGGACAAGGGGTTGCGGAGGCTCCTGCCTGCTCCTGGGATCCCGGCTCACTCAGCGCCTCCACTGCCGCAGTGCATTCTGGGAGGAGGTCATTGTCCCTCCCCCATGGCCTGTCTCCCACAGGCCCATAGGAGTGTGTGTGCACATGCGTGTCGTGTTGTGCAGCCCTCCCAGCTGGCCCTCCCGGGGGCAACTGCACTCTGAAGTCTTCCCTTCCAACTTGCCTTTGGGAAGCTAACTGCCTGGAGCAAGGTGGCAAGTGACACAGTCGGCCAGGACACAGGGCTCCACCTTGCATCTACCTGAGGGTGGATCAGAGAATTTACAGGGCTTCTCTTGTGCAGTGCAGGTTGGAGCATGTGTTTTTGGAAGTTGCCCCCCTCCTTTTTTTTTAAACCCTGAGATAGATAACTACTGCTGATCAAAGCTTTATCTCTTGAGTTTCAGAGGACTGGACAGTCCTGGGAGCTGACTTTTCAGCGTGAGACAGGAAGGACCCCGCCCCCAGCTCCCCAAGGGCCAGGAAATCTCAGCAGAAGCGGACAAAACCATTGGCTCATCAGGTCACACGTGGGCAAAGAGATGAGCAGAGTGAGAAAGGAGCGCTGGGTGGAAGGCCAGAGTGGGCGCATGCGTTTTCCTGTAAATGGTTGCCCAACTATTTTCAAGCTGAATGTGACCCTCTTGGTCTGCAGCTTTCATACTCAGAATGAAGACAGAGGGTGGGGGAGGAGGTAGCAGGTTTACCGGGCTTACAGGAAACTTGCAGGATAAAGACACAGATTTCTCCTCAATCATGAAAACTGCAGATCTAGAGGTTCCCACTTGCCTGGCAATGGAGCCTCCCTCTCCCACGGTGCCTCTCATTGTGAGCCACTCGCTGCAGTACTAGGGTGGCTTGATAAGGTGTAGAGACCTCAGTCCTGCCCTGCAGGATTCTGGGTAGCTTCCAAGGCCCTGTGAGGAGGTGCTGGCTGGCTAATCCCCACCCCACCCAGCTCTGCAGCCCCACGGCTGCAGGTTGTCTGAGGCTGCCCCCATGCCAGATGCACCTCTGCCAGGTGTCACCCATTGCCTGTCCCAGCTGCAGGGCCTAGGACCCCTGCCAGGTTGGCTCCACCCTGCTGCTGACAGGGCCAATTGGCGGGAGAAAGCATCTACCCACTTCAGAGCCTCCAGGCTTCTGGCTGCAGCTCCCCCTTCATGCCAGCTTCCTCTTCTCCCTGGTTCTTGTCCGTCCCCTGGGCCCCCCTCAGAACTTGGGCTATTTGACACCAAGGACTTCATGTGGTAACCACTCTATGGACTGCCCGTGTCCTGGAACTCATGGCCCTGGAAGCCTTTGGCTGTCTTGAAGTCTTCCATGAAGAGAATGACTCTTGATTTCTTCTTCTCTCCTTGCAAAAGAGTCCAAAGCGTTCCACAGGACTGTGCCAGGCAGGTCATCCTTTCCTCTCTGCCCCTGCAGGACACATGCCCTCCTCTGCATTCCCCAAAGGCTTGGAGCTCACCCGCATCACCTTCCAACGACTCCCATCCACCTCTCCTCCCTGCCCAGGTGGTGATCTCTGTGGCGCCAAGGACTGTGGCTTGCTCATCCCTGACGCCCTAGCAACCAGTGTGGGCCTGATGAGCAGGCACAAACATTTATCGGTGCTCACTGCTTGGCAGGCCCCACGCCGGGGCAGGCTGCCACTTTATGCAACACGTACATCACCACCGTATCCTCGCAACAACCCCGCAAGAGCCACTCTTCTCTGGCTCACTTGAAGAAGGAGGTCAGCAGGGCCAAAAGGTTCAGGTGACTTTAGCCAAGGTGGTTCAGCTGCTAGGTGCTTCAGGCTGCCAGGTCCCCAGAGCCCTGGAGGAGGTCAGGCGAGGTTCGCTGAATAAGTGAAGGAGACAGAGCTGCAGAAAGGTGGTGCCCACAGAGATGCAGTATTCTAGAGCTGGAATATACCGAGAGGCCGCGTAGATCAAACCCTGGCTTTATTTTTGGAAAAACTGAGGCTCAGTGCTGTGAAATGAGTGGCAAGGTTAGAGAGCACGGTGGGGGAGAGCCCTGCCATGGGCTGGGTCACAGTCCAGCCATCACCCACCTTCCTGGTGAGTCTAGCAAGTCAGGTCTCCTCTGGCCTTGGGGTCCTCATCTGCAAGATGAGGCTGACAGTAATTTATTCCACTGCTCTGTGCGTAGGGCTAAGTGAGATAATGGCGGTCTCTTAGAACAGCGCCTGGTTTAGGACAAGTGCTGTTGAGTCCTAGCTACTGTGACTGGTAGAATTGTAGCACTTAGGGCTGATCAGAGTCTCAGAAATCACAAACTGAAGTCTTACTTCATCAATTGGGGTTTATTTCCAAGGCTGGACTTGTAGAATAAGATGGTTTGCAAGAATGATGGCAGTTGCCTCGTTCAGTGCCCTTATTTTACAAACGAGGGGTAGAGCCCTTGCCAAGAGCTCCACTTCGTAGGAGCCCAGCTAGAGGCGAGCTAGGGAACGCGGAGTCCAACTGTCTGAGATTTAAGCTCAGCAGAAACATCCCACGCTCCAGCTCAAGTTCAAGGCGAGCAGGCCCGTCCAGATCCAGTTCTTTCATATGACAGGTGGGTAGAATTACAGAACTGCATTGCAACCAGGGATTTGTGAGGTCCACCCTGGAAGAGGGCAGGCCTGCCCCCCGAGGCCGAGTGCTCAGCACATGAATCAGCATCTAGGCACGAGCCACACAGGGCCACCCACCAGCTGGCACTGGCCACCAGCTGCCCTCCCCACCCCGTCCCCATGCCACTCAGTGTCAGGGTTCTCTGTTTGTTTATCCCCCATGTGCATTAGGTGGCTTTAGAAAAGCTGCTGCCCACGCCCCAGCCCAGACAAACTCTGCAGATCCTAGGGCGGGGCAGGGCCTTCGTGCCAAAGGGGCCAAGGTGATTCTGAGGCAGACCTGCTCCCCAGAGCAGGCTCCCCACTGGAATCTGAAGCGGCACACAGAAATTGTTTTGTCTTCTCTCATCGCGCTTTATTGTCAATTTTCATAGCACTCCGCAAGACATGAAATTCTACTTTTGTTTCAAGAATGTCCTGTGCCTAACCTGACCTTATGCTTCCCCCCTGGGCACCAGGGTTGTGGCTTACACAGAACACGTGAGCCTGGCCCAGGGTAGACACAGGAGGGCTGTATTATATGAGTGACTAAATATACACATGCTGGGTGTGTACAGGCAAGACATACGTGCAACTTGAGTTTTTCACTCCTCAGAATGTGTTGCTGTGGCCTCCTAGAGAATAGGAAGCACAAGTAATGCCTGCTTTATCTTTCCCGGAAGTGAGAAAGTTTAGCTCACTTTAGTAGACAACTAGGAATACTTTTAGACAGGCTCCGGAATAAAGAAAAGACAAAAAAACAAAGAAAGCAACAATCATAACACAGCAGATACTGACAAAAAATATCATATAACTGCTTTGGCCAAGAGTGGTTTTGCCTAAAATACCACCGCTTCCCTAGGTCAAGGCCAAGACCTCTGTATTTATTAAATGCAGCTGGGGGATTCAGTATATTAATCAGCCCTTGGTGCGAAACTCTGCAGATGAGAACAAAATCTATGGCCTTGAAGGTATTGGGCCAAGCGAGCGTATGGATACAGAGTTCTAAGAAGATCCGAAAGCTATCAGCGAAGTGTTATTTCTAACGCTGGGGTCTGTCCACTGCTTATGTACATAGGTCGGTCAGATCAGCTGCCTTGATTTAGGTTCGTGGGAGATCCGGGGGGATCCCCTAGGGAGCCTGCATTATGGTTCAGTATAATGGGGATGTGGGGAGGGCTCTTAGTAGAAGACCAGGAGGTCCAGGATTCCAACACAGGCTGACTCCACGAGGCTTGCGGAAGTTAAAACAGTCACTGCCCCATTGGCTCCTGTGTGGAGGCGGCCCTAACCTCTCAAGTCAAGACAAACTGTGTTCTTGGATGTGATTTGGGGGTTCAAATGAGGAGACACGATTGTCTCTGTGGCTATAAATACAGCCTTGCTGGCAGAGGCCAACTGGCTCCTTTCACAGACATCTTCCCCTGTAAAAGAGTCCTGAGGTGCCAGCAACTGGGACATCACACCCAATAATAAAATCCATGTTCCCAAACTTAGCAGGTAGGTGGCTATACATTGTGGCCCTTGAACCATACCAGCTGGATCCCATTGTCAGCTTCTGCCCTTTAATGGCTGTGTGGCTTGGACAATTTGCACAACTTTTCTTTGTCCCTGTCTCCACATCTGTAAAATGGGCCAATGATGATACTGCGCTCATCCTACTGGCAGTATGAAGACTAAGTGATGTCCTTTATGTAGTAAAGCTTCATAAGAAATCCTACTGGAGGGTTAACACCCTCTAGCAAGCAAATCTAATCTCAGGCCCCTGGAAGCTGCTGTTGGCATCTGTTTGCTTTTTCAGGAGACTATGTAAAATGAATTGTACCTCTGCTAAGGGATGGATGGGATAGCGGTTGGCTGTCCTGTGGCAGAGGTCACAGAAGTGACCCTAGAGTAGAATATAAACTATTGTAAATAAAGACTGTCTAAACGGGATCAAGGTGGTGTGTAGCCAGGAACTTCCAGAGCTTCCTTGTGCTGATCCCTGGTCATTAGCTCAGGTCATTGGAGCATTGCAATAAGGAGACAAAGGTGACAGGGGTCATCTTACAGCTGGCATCCCTCCCGCAGCCCTGTAATGAAGCACAACCAGAAGACAACATCATGGTTGTTGGGGGTGGCTTGGTACACCTTGCCACTGTTTTGGGAATTGTACCCTGAAACCCAGGCTAAGCATCTCCATTCATATCATACCAACTCACGCCATGTACCAGCAGGGTTGTCACACAGGAAAGCCACGCGTGGGGGAGACGAAGCTACAGAGATATGCAGAGATTCCCTGGGAGTCTGGGTGACATTAAGATTGATGTTCACCACTCATTAGAGACCAGAGCAGAACTACGCTGAAGCTCTCAAGGTCTCATTCGGGGGGATGGCATGTACCCCCAAGGTGCCATAAGGGGCTCCATGCATGGCGGCATCCTGAATAAGTCTCCAGGCCCAGAGCCACGGGCTTGTGGAAGCCGAGCCCCAGGCAACAGCAGGAAGGTCATCTCCAGCCTGCATCCACTCTGGAGTAATGAGGGCCGTACCTAAGCACACAGTGTGGCCAGCTTGAAAGAGTGACAGATGGCACCCAGCAGCCCAACACTTGCAAAATTTCCTCGTCTATAAAAATACACTAATATCTAGAGCTTTTCTAGTTCTAGAATTTGAAATGAAGCTTGTCCTGGGAGTGTAATTTAGATGCGATTTTTCTGCTGCTTTGGTAGAACAAACCATCTACCCCCCTCCCCCTGCCACATGAGGAGTTTCCTCTATCACATTCTTGACAATTTGCCTTACAGATATATCCATCTGTGCTCCTAAGAGCTTATAGTCTTTTCCTCTGAGGCAACCAATTCGGAGCACATGCAAATCTTCACTATTTATCACCTTATGGGGAGGACCAATAGGTCAGATCATTCTCCAAATACTATCTAGACCCTCAATGGGAACTTGGATGGGATGGAGTGGTACCTCTGTAACCAAGAGTAGGGCCCATGTCTCATTTGTAGGAATAAATCCTATCCTAGTCCAGGGACTGGCACATGCACAAGGACTTTGAAACATTTTTTTTTTTTTTTTTTTTAGAAGAAAAGAATCAAGGAAGATAACATGAATGAATAGGCAAACGAAAAGTAACCCTTGGGAAAGCGTCCTACATTGGACCTGGCTACCTCTTACCCAAGGGCATCTTTGGAACTCAGATCCCAGTGCTCCCAATGATCCCTGCTCTCTAGGGTACATTTCCAGGGTCAGTGCTAACTTCCTTGAGCTCTGAGAGGAGCCCGGGCTGCTGTGGAGGACCACTGCAGGGCCCGGCACACAGCCCTGCACCAGTTCTAGGCCCTATGCTTTTTTTAAGCACTTGATTTAAATGAAGAAAGAAATTGGCTTATATTTTTAGCAGCTCCTGCTACTAAAACTCATTTGACAAAACTGCCAAAGGGACAGTTAAGTCTGAGTATGATTTTTTTTTTTTTTCCCATGGAGGAGGAAGAGGGTATAATTTATCTGAAAATGACTGGTACTTTCCTGGCCTGGGGACATTATTCTACCTGCTTGCTCTCTCTCTTTTTTAAAGACATACTCTTTTTCTCCACCCCTTCCCATTGCATTTCGAACTTAAGATATTTATTGTCTTGAACTTTCATTCTCAAGCCCTGACACAGCCACACAGAGGAGCAGGCATGCATTTGCCGCTCAGAAGTTCCATCACCCTTCCATCACATTTTAGAATTAGGTATCTCAAGGGTGGACGGAAGATGCTCAGAGATGTGAGGGTAACATTAGTCAGGGCTTTGCGGCGGTAGGACACGAAGCCTAAGCAGGAAACGGTACTGATGCGGCCCCTACGTGCACGGACCAAGGTGTACGATTTCCAAGCGTCCCGACACCCTCTTCCCAAAGGTCTCTATAATGAACTTGCCCTCACACCCACTGGGACTCTCCACCTTCAGGGACGGAGACAACTCCATTTGGCGGTTGTTTCAGGGGTTTAAGATGCTGGTATACCAGAAGTCTCCGCTAATATGTACTTGTTACATGGAAGGAACATGGAAAGTGCGTGCAGGTGTAATGCCCACGACTTCACATCATGAGTCAACATGGATAAATGCAGCGCTTGGGAACATGGGAATTTTTGAGGGATGGAGGTCGGTGAGAAACCCTGGTGTGAACAAAATTCACGCAGAACCCACTTTGCTTTGTTATTTTGGAGTGCAAAGTTATGAAGGGCAGTTATGTTTCTAGAAAATAGTCTGAGACTATCTTGCAGGTGTGATGTATTTGAAGGATGATCCTATAAGGTGTGCCTGCCACAGAGGCCAGGCCACCCATCCCAGCATCCTTTGTGGCAGTCAGACAACCAGACAATGCATAGAGCTGCTTTTTATGGTTTTGTTTGTTTCTGTCTTGAGTTAGTGGGGATTTAACCGAGGCTTGGGCACTGCGCTACATACCAGTCTCTAATTTTTATTTTTTATTTTGAGGCAGGGTCTTGCTACATTGCTCACTTGCCCAGGCTGGGCTTGAATTTGGGAACCTTCTATCTCAGCCTCCCAGGGTGATGGGATTACAGATTTGTACCACCGCACCCGCCTGTTTTCTAGTTTCAGAAAACACAAATCTTTCCTCTAGATCTCATTCGCTATCCCTCGTGCTGTGGCTGGCATGTATTAGCTGTGCAATTAATACTGGTGGCAGAGAGACAGATTCCTAGACATGGCAGAGAGAACGAGCCCCAAGGCCTACGGGCGGCTCCTAGGCAGGGTCCCTGGGNGGGGGGGGGCAATGCCAGGAGTGGTGGGATGAGGGGAGGTGGATCAGCTTCCCCAAGGACGAGGAAGGCGGTGAGACCGAGGCAACCACACCCTGCGCTGAGCCTGCAGAGGGCAGACGCATCTCCTTCTCAGCCCAGACCCCTGATGTGGTCTCAGAGAGAAAGCTCTCGGGGCAGCGGGTGGGAACATCCGGGATCTTTTATCACAAGCTCGGGAGAAAAGGATAAAAGGCACATCTTGGCTAATAGCTTCTCCAAGGACCACCGCGCTACGCTTTCCTTCCCTCTCTCCTTCCAAGTTCCCATTGATTTGGATTCTCTCTCATGTGCCCACACGGACAGCTGGAGCTCCCCCAGTGCTCTCTCACCTGTGGAAAGGTGCGGACTTCATTTGCATTTGTTATGGGCTGGGGCAGTCCTTTACTTTCCTCACATAATATCCAAAGGGTTGCTCATTTACTGAGATCTTGCCGGGATCTCCAGGCGTCCTGCAAAGAGGCCACTGGGACGCCGCTCCCCCGGTCCTGGCAGAACACACACCGCGTGGGGGTGCGTGGGGTGCAGCGGCACGAGAGGCGAGGGCACCCCTCTGGCCCGACCTGGTCCTGGCTCCCCTGGGTCCCTGTCAGGCTGGAAGCAAGAGGCGATGCCCTGGGGAGCTCAGAGGCAGGAACTCTTGCCCTCGGGCTAGCAGAACGCAGCCTCCCCTGCGACACTGAAGCTCACTGGATGCGTACTGTGGTGGGCAGGGGCAGGGATATGTGTGTGGGTGGGTGGCGGTGCAAGAGCAAACCCCTAGTCCAGCCAGCTCCTGTACCCTCAGGGTCTGTGTCCTAGAACTCAGTCTGCACGGAAATGTGGCAGGACTTACGCTGGCTACTTCCAGGCGAATGCAGGCCGACTTCTCTGTCCTCACAATGCAGTGCCACAGCCCTGTCCCCAGCATTAACACTGTGTCAGGTATTAGAAATAACCCAGAGATGAGTTACAGTGTAGGTGGAGGTGTGTGGGTTACAGGCAGACACCACCCCTAACATGCTGGTATCCGCAGGGCTGCCAGAGCCGATCCGCCCCCCATCTACAACTGACTGCACTGGTTTCTACGCCACAGAGCTCCACTCTGCTAACAGTGCTCCAGCCACGTCTCTAGCTTGAGTTCTGCTAGTGGGTCCCTGCCGGAGCAAAGGAGAAAGCTGGCACAGGCTTGCGTGCAAGGGGGAGTCCTCCCAGCGTGACAAGCTGGCCAGGCTTTCCAGGGCAGCACGGGGGAGGGCGGTGGCTTCTTCCATGAGAAGAGAGCAGTGTCTACCCAGAGGTGCGAGGGGCTAGGCTAGCTGATGGTGGCCGGGCTGGAGACTGCGCTTGCCCGGGTTCATCACTTGCACATCCCTGACTTCACTCAGTCAACACAGCCTCAGGGCGCCTCCTGGGACAGTCAGGCTGCCTCCGCGCTCCCAGTGCCTGCTGAGGTGCTGCGGCTGCCTGGGTGGGGGCCTGGGGATCGAGCGGCGCAGCATCACCGGACACACAGGAGGACTGTGTCAAGTAGTCATTCAGTGAAGTGGTCACTAACTTCACTGAATGAAAGAATGAATGGATGAGGTGAGCGGGCGAGCCCATGCCAGGATCTGCCACTCTGCTGGATTCATGCGGAGAAGAGAGGTCGCATCGCTTGTTTCAAACTTCTTGCAGAAAAGAGCCACTTCTATCAGTACCTCCATATATTATTTCATTGCAATAAAAATACTTTTTATAATTATAAATGTAGTATGGTTGCTTATTAACATACAAGGTGTGGGCTGGGGAGATGGCTCAGTGGAATAAGCGCTTCCCTGGCAAGCATAAGGGCCTGAGTTC
>NDGM011036663.1:0-11690 GCA_002564305.1 Octomys mimax | reverse complement strand
GGCATTGTTGTAAATAAGCAAGTTAAGGGCAAGATACTTGCCAAGAGGATTAATGTGCATATTAAGCATATTAAACATTCAAAAAGTAGTGACTGCTTCCTGAAACATGTCAAGGAAAATGATCAGGAAAAGAAGGAAACTAAAGAGAGAGGTACCTGGGTTCAACTGAAGTGCCAGCCTGGCCTTCCCAGAGAAGTGCATTTCGTGAAGAGCAATGGAAAGGAGCCTGAGTCATTGGAACCCATTCCCTATGAATTCATGGCATAAGTCAGGAATGTTGCTCTGCCATTCAGTACCTAATTGGCARCTTAAGTGTTCTAGGTCCTACATAAAAATAAAACCATCCTGCATTGTAAGGGTGGTTTTCTTAGTTGAACAGGTATGTGGTACCTTTTTACCTCAGAAATACTTGCAGCAGATATTCACTGTACCTAGTGATTGTGTCTAGTCTTTACTCTTCAGTGTTTTTCATGCTGAAAGATATTGCTAAGGTACTGTGCATGTATATACCCAAATATTTAAATATTTATAAAATGTTTATATTATCTTGAAAATCCTGTAAATCATCATGGGGAAAAGATGTATCAAAATAAATGGAAGTCTCTTCAGAAACAAATGTAAGTCCATTTCAGTTAAATAAATTGTTTAAAGCACACACACACTTGTTTTATATAGTTGGATGCACCAGGATTTGGTGAATATATATTTGTGATTGTTATCTCTCCTTTTGTATTGTTCCCTTTAAAAGGTTGAAGTGACCTTCTTTCTTTCTTTTGATCAGTTTTGGCTTAACGTTTACATTGTCTGCAGGCAGAATAGCTTCAACTGCTTTTTCTAGGTTGCTGTAGCAGGGAGTCATTTTCCATCCACTGACTTTTAGTCTTACTTTCTTTTGGGGTTAAATGTGTTTCTTGAATGCAGCATAATGTTCAATCTTTTTTTCTTGCTCTATTCTTCAAGTCTATTTCTTTTGATTGGTAAATTGAGACCATTTACATTAGTTATAACTGTTATGGATGGATTTATGTTTTTTATGTTATTTTTCTGTTGTTTCCCTGTCTTTCTCCTGTGCTTAATTGTTGACCCTGCCTGGTGGCTTCTTTCTATTGTTATTCTTGTGATCTGCGTCTTTTCTTTCTAATATATCCCTTAGAGCATTCTAAATTGCTTATTTGGTGATCATGAATTCCTTCAGTTGTTTCTTCTCATAGAAGTATCTTATTTCTCCACTGATTTTGAAGTTTTGCAGGGTAATGAATCTGGGTTTTTTTGGCACTTGAAATACTTCACTTCAAGCTCTCCTTGATTTGAGAGTTTATGTTGAGAAGTGTACTATGATAATGATGGGCTTTCTTTTATAGATGATTTGTTTCTTTTCTCTACCTGCTTATAATATTTTGTTTTGTGAATTTCTGGAATCTCATTATTACATACCTTGATATAGATTTCTTTTTGCCATGGTACTTAAGGTTCTATATATGCTTTATTAATTTGTATATGAAATTGTTTATCCATGTTCAGAAATTTTGGGCCATTATTTCTATGAAAGGGTTTTAATGGCTTTGTGCTGTCTCCAAATTTCTCATAGATTTCAGTCAATCTTATGTTCTTCTTTGCTTCATCTTATAACTATTGGATTGCTTCTTTGTGGTTCTTTTTTTTCCATTACCAAGGGGCACACTCTTGTGTTTGGTTAGAGGCTCAGTTAGTTCTGTACTTGTGAAGAATCTCTATGTTCCATATCTTTTCTATTTGCCCCCACTTTTGAGCCCACAGAGTCTCAATGGTCCCCACTCTCAGGGATAGGAACTGTGAAACGGTATATTTCTACCTATGTGTCATTTGTAAGTTGGGTGTTAAATTCCTGTCTTACCTTGTAGCATGTGTTGTGAATTTTTGCTGAAAGATGGATGTGATATATATGCTAATAGGGACTAAGGCTTTTAGTGTGCAGTATCATCTTAACCTGCTGAGAAACTGTGTTTAATGTTTCTGTAGGTGTATCAGGGAACAGAGATGTTTAGTCTAGATTTTGGTTTCAGTGTTTTGGTGTTTTTAATTTCTCCTTTTGTCTTTGAGTTTCCCTGAGAACTCATTCTTGAATAGAGCCTGTCTTGTAACTTTGTACATAGCAAGCCTCTGCTCTGTACTGACATTGGGTGATATGATGTAAGGCTCTGGGGAGGGGCCGTGTTCAGGCTGTTTTAGTGTACTTGTCTCTCAGGCTGTGACCTTCAGAAGCATTTCTTAGCTGTTTTATTCTCTTCACCTGGTATTACAAGGCAAAGACAGGTTCAAGCTGTCTAATTGCTCTTCCTTGGGTCAGTTAAGACTCAGGTAAAGTAGTTTCCCTTGAAACCTTTTCACCTTTGTTAAGGAGAAAAGAATACTCTTGATTGTATTTTAAAGTGTTCACTTCCTTTCCAGGTATGTTCCACAAGGATCTTGTCCCCTCCTCCTGCCCAAAGTGGGAATTAATGTTTCCTCTAAATCTTCTCTGATCTTTGTAGTGAGAGCATAGTGAGGCTCTTGGAGGTAAGACTCAAGAGGATGCCCTCATGAGAAGACAGCCCCCAGGACAACTTTTAAGTTAGTCCACACTAACCTGTACTAGTTTGTTGATTACCATTGCAATGTTCACAGTGCAGATGCTCCTTACATGGGTTCTCTGTGGCATTACATTCTGATGAACTCACCATCAATTGAAAATATGGCAACTAAAATATGCTTTTAACACACCCATCCCACTGAACATTGTACCTTAGTCTAGCCTTCCCTAAATGTGTCCAAAACACTTATTCTAAGCTACAGTTGGGTATCATAATAGAATTATAGCACATTATTGTTAGCTTGGGAGAAGATCAAAATTCAAAATTCTATTGAATGCATATTTCTTTCATGCCAGTATAAAGTAAAAAAATTGTAAGTGGAAATTTGTTAAGTCATGGACCATCCATACTTATTACAATAATTCTTGTTTCTAATAAACTGATATTCTGTATATAATAAATCATCTCTTCTGTTTCTTAAGCTATGGTTTGCCCTGTGATTCCAGTCTTCTGACAGATCTAAGAGTTCTTGATGTTCAGTTTATTCTTTTTCTGTAGTAACAGTAGTAACAGTAGTAACAACATCCAAACTCTACACACTGGCACATGATGAAGGAAACCACATAATCTCACAAAATGGTAGTATGTAGTCCAGTTGAGCCTCTGTAACAAACTACTGGATAATTTGTGAAAAAAAAAGAAATTAATTCTCATAGTTCAAAAGACTAAATTCCAAGACCAAGGCACCACCAGATTTTGTATATGCTAAAGTTCTTTCTTGCTGTTCCTCACAGGTAGCAGGGCCTGAGAGATCCTTTGCCTCTTTTGTGAGGGCAGCCATTTTATTCATGAGAACTCCAGCCTTATGATTTAGTTGTTTCCCGAAAGATATCACCTCTTAATGCCACTATAATGGTATGATGGCTAGTGTTTTGATGTTCCCCCAGAGCCACATGAAGTCATGAGAGGGGCCTTTTCAGAAGGGGTTGAATCTAGAGTGTGTGGTATGGGATCAAGTGTGTGTGATGACCGAATCCACTGATTGGTTTGGCATCTTTCTGGTTAGGGTTAAGTAAAATGGTTAGGGTGTGAGTAAAATGGTGGCCACCTGCATAAAATATAGGAGATAGAAAGAGGTGACAGGTCCTGTCACCTGCCAGCTTAATGTGGACTGTTTGTGAGGCCCATTCACCATGCCACCCTCCCTTGAAGTCAGCTGACTATGAACTAAAACTTCTACAAACTGAGCCAAATAAGCCTTTCCTCTTTTAAATGTGGCTATTGGGTATTTTTGTCCAGCAATGAGAAAAATAAGGCAAATTCTGATTAGGTTGCAACATAAATTTTGGAGGGAAACAATCAAATGTATGAGAAACAGAAGGGTTGTATCTCCACACCTGTCTGTATTTTTATAGACAAATTTTAGTCTTAACATTTCAGTGACAGTACATAGAAAAGAAAGGTTACCAACATTGTAGTACTTAGTTTTGGCTGTATTTTGGGTTTTTCAAAACTCAACCTAAGCCAGTGTGAATACTGGGCCTAGTAGCTAAGTCAATTCAGTCAGAACTTCTAGACATTAGACTTAGATATGTTCTCCAAACCCAACTTCCCATGTGCAACCAGAGTTGAGAGGTATACCAGAGAGTAGTCATTCTCACACTTTAGTGTGTATCTCAAAATCCTCTGAAAGACTACTTAAAATTCAGATTACTGTACACTACAACAAGAATTTCTGACTCAGTGGAACTTGAGTGGAGTCCACGAATTTTCACTGCTAGCAAGTCATCAAATGATGCTGATGTTGCTTACATGGGACCACACATTTTGAACCACTGCCACAGAAGACCCTAAGAAGGAATCACAGTAGTATTTGACATTTGTCATTTGCTTATTTCTTTTGGAAAATGAGATACCACAGTTCCCCACTTTTTTGTTCCAATTCCCTGGCGGATTAGTTCAGAATGCTCATCTGGACTCATCTTTTAATTTAGTTTTATTACATTTTCCTATCTATCCGGGTTCTGTGTAGGTCAACTTCTTTTTCAATACTACATAACTTTCCTCCTGGGTGTTATTATATAGTCACATATTGTTGATTCCACCAAATGCTGATTGCTCATAAACTATTACTCTAGTCTGATTAATCTTCTGAGCTTCATATCTGTTTAATTGACATAGCTACTAAAATATTCCCCAAAAACCTACCTTCTTCATGTTTAAAAATGAGATTGATGTGGTGGCACACACCTGTAATTCAAGCACTTGGGAGGCTGAGACAGGAGAATCACCATGGGGTACAGTTCAGCGTGAGATGTTGAGACCCCGTTTCATGAAACAAAACAAGATTTTAAAGAATGACATTTGTTTTTGTCCCAGTGTTCCCTTTCTTTGTGAATGGCACCAATATATTTTTCAAACCAGAAACCTACATGTCCATCTTGAGAGTTCTTCTTTTCCCCTATCTCCAGTTCATCCAGTGTCTATAAGTACTATCTCATGAATATCTCTGATAAGAACAGATACTACACTTTATCTTAGCTAAAAGGCCAAGAAACAATCTCTCATGACTATCTCTGAAATCCATTTATGACTATGGCACTATCCACTTCATATCACTTCTGATAGAAAGCTTTAATGTAGCACCAGCCAGATAAGTTAGCAGACTAGAGTGCGTGCTTTGGCAGAACACAGCAGCTGGGGTTCAATCCCTGGTGTGCAGAACTGGCCCTTCCCCCAGGGTGCTCTGAGATGATGATTGAGACTGAGCATGGTGGCGTAGACCTGTAATCCCAGCACTTGGAAGGCTGAAAACTGGAGAATCACTATGAGTCCAATCCACATAGTGAGACCCTGTACACCCTGAGGACCCTGTCATATATTTATAAAAAATGAAAAAAGAAATCTTCAATGAGATGTTCTAATTTTATAAAATCAACTTCTGAAAGCTTGCTCATTATATTCTGTCAATGGGGGTGAGGGCTTCTATGGGGAGCATGGAAGATTACAAGACTGGTGTAACAAAACAAATTTTGTGGCTTATAAACAAGAAAAATATTTGATACCAGTTCAGTAAACTGAGAAATCCACAATCAAGGAGTCAGGCTAGTCAGTTGTTGGTGAGGGCCCACTTTCAGATTCATCAATGTCAACTTCTCATTATGCTTTTACATAGTGGAAAGGGAAAGATAATTATTGATGATCTCTTTTATAAGGGTATTGATCCCTCGTGACCTAATTACCTCCCATGGACCCTACAACCTAACACCATCACATGGGGGATTTGGTTTCAGCATATAAATTTGGGTGTGGGAAGGCACAACATCCACACCATAGCAATGGTTTTTCTTTTCTTGCTAGATTTTCTTTGTTCAAACAACTGTAATAGTTTCTGTTTTCTGACCACACTCCACCTGAAACAAGTCATTCCACTAAAATCACTATAAAATATTGTAACCCAGAAAGTACTTTGGTTCCTCTCAATGAAATTGTAGCATGTAATAGAAAAACAAGACCTTCTGCATACTTTCTCATGGGAATCCTTGGAGCTATATACATACTGTATACCAGATGGCATCCGAGGGCATGGCAGCAGGATCCAGTCATGCACACAATATGTGGTGGTGCTCATGTGGGCCTGGTTGGCCCAGCTGTGCTCACTGATATGCTGATAGCCAAGGGAGCACATGGAACAAAAAGGGATTGAAGTTGTACATAATGATGAATACTCTTACCGACATCTTGGTGAAAAGTGAGAAAATTTGTTAGCAAGTTCATATGAGATAACCTTTGGAAACTCTCAGGAACACTTTGGACAGGTTCACAAAGAGGTGGGATAGTGTATTAGTTCATACAGTGTTTTAGTTTGGGTTTTGGTTTTGTTAGTACCAGAAACTAACACCAGGGCCTTCATACTGAGCTATATCCCCTAATCCTTTCTAATTGATTTTTTAATTTTGAGAGAAGGTCTCACTAAGTCACTAAAATTCCTCTGCCATAACCTAGCATGCTGGTATTGGAAAGTTAGCACCACACCTACCTTGCCACATAAGTTTTTAATTTTAGAATTAAAAGTTGTAGAATTTAAACTAGAAACTATTAAATGTCATCTCTTACTTTTAGCTGTATATGTTTGCCATCTGAATATCCTTATTTGTGATTAATTATACTCTTTAATATGTCCACAAATCAAGCAAGGGTTTCAGTTATCTTAGAACTCTGACATGCACAGAAGATAGCTAGCATAGAGGAAAAGCGAAGACCTGGAGCTCTCAAAGCAATCACGGGCATTCTGTCTTTCAGTGCTCTTGGGTTAGTAGGGAGGAAGCTGGATTGGATATTTATCTCCCTTCTGTCCCTTCCCTAACCCCTTCTTCAATATCATCTGGTCTCATGGAGTGGGGCAGACATTCAAAATGTAATGTTGACAAATAGTGCTCACACCTATGCTTTGTTTCTCTGTTATGAAAGTTTATATTCTTTGCTTCTGAATAATTGGTTTGATTTTTGTTGATAATTGCTGACTTTGGAAGTTAGTGTGTGTGTGACTAACTCCCCATCAACCACTACGTCTTAAGTGTCCACATTGCACACTGAGGTGCTCTGGGCATCACAGAAAACTCATACAGCACTGTGAGACTTTTAAATTGTCAAGGAAAGAGTAATATTTGGGGCACACTGCACAAACTACTATTATTAAGTTGTTTAGAACTAACTACTTAATGAAAGAAGCAAAAAATACATGTTTGAAGTTTCTATTGACCCAGGGGCACCACAAAAATGTTATTGAGTTTTACACAAAGGGCATTTTGAACAGAGGATATTTACTGGGGCCTCTCTATAACCTCCTTCTTAATAACTATTATATCCCTTTGCGGATCCATCTAGGTATGGGACAGTGAATTTATGCCCAGATTCAGAGTTGATACATTAGCTTAAATTAATCGGTGCAATTTACCCTTCTGGCTGTATTAAGAAATTAACCCATTAGAAGGTGAACTCATGAATCAACATGTGAAAATGTGATCCAATTGATCCAATCAGAATAAAACTCAGGCCTGTTCTTTGGAATGCTGGAACAAGTTCCCTCAACCAATCTCACTCTCCTTTTTTCTGTCTTCTTCCTGCAAATGCATGTAGCTCCTAGAACTATTGATAGGCTTCTTTTGATCAAAATGAGATCTAGCCTTTGGATGAAGTTGGCATTGCCAAAAGTAGAAAGATGGAAAGAAACTGCAGCTACTGGATCAAACCCTGCCTCATACTTACTTTGGTTTATGTATATTCCTGTACATATTGTTGCTTGAGTAAGTTTATAACCCTTTTCAAACTTTTTTATTCACAGTAATTCTTTTTATATTATGGGTTTAAGATAGGTATAGGATTGGAGATATCCTTACTTTTTTTTTTCCTGATCACATTAACTAAGAACTCCAATTCAAGGTTAAAACAAGGTACTGATAATGGACATCCTTGTCCCAACTCAAATCTCAGAGAGTTCTCAGCAATTCACCATTTTGTGTGACGCTTGCTGTAAATTTTTGTTTTGTTTTTGTAAGTACTCAAATTGCTATCATGATTAAGTGTTGAATTTTGTCAGATGCTTTTCCTGTATGTATTGAAATGACCACATCATTATCTCTCTCTCTTGTTTTCTCTTAAAGAAATAAACTACAGTTCATGTCTATTTTATTCCTAATGTTCTGTGTGTGGCCACTTTTTATGATTTGTTTCAATAGGTTTTTATTTTATTTAATTGACTTATATACTTGTATATACTTATTATTTCCATCTTTCACTTTTCTTAGGCTTGATATGTTTTTCTTTTTGTAGATTTTTGAGATTTTAGCTTTCACCTGGTTTTTTAGTGTTTTCTTTCCTCAAAAGTGCGTGTAAGTAGTTTCCCACTGAATAGCATTTTAGCTGCATCCTAGGAGTTTTCATAAGTGTTTGCCTAATTATAATTCAGTTAAGATGTTCATATTTCTTTTATAATTTTTCTACAAATTATTTATAGTATATTTTTGTCGTTATTGTGATTTGTTTTCAGACAGTTGAGATTGGTATCCATCTCCAGTTGAATTCCACTGTTGTAAAAAATGATTTCAGTCTTTTCATATTTGTTGAGACATATTTTATGACCAAGAGTATGTGTGGGTTTTGTAAATGTTTTATGTATATTTGAAAAGAATGTAGACTTCATTCTTTCTGATATGTTACTTAGATCAAGTTTGTTAATTGTGTTGCATAGATTTTCTGTAATCTTAATAAAAGCTTAATTTGCTTATATGTATTTAAATCTTGTATAATCCTAACTTGGTAACTTAATTTTTTAGTACTGTGAATTCTAATTTATATATTTTGAGTCTTTGAATGCATATGGACCTTGAATATTTACATTTCCTTGTTGATTTACTTCTATCATTATGAAAAGTCTCTATCTCTTAGGATTTTTATCTTAAAGTTTATTCTTCTGCTATAACTAAAGCAGCTGTTTTTACATATTTTTAACTTCAATTTAGGTTTTTACACTTAAAATATATTTTGTAAGTCAAACATAATTGTCTATTTTGTTCTATTTTCTTCCTACTCCAATATTCTAGCACTTAAATTATTTAGTTCATTTATATTTATTTTTAATTATTGACATTGTTGGATTTAAATCTTTCCTATATTTTTTTATTTGATTCATCTCTATTATCTTTTCTTCCCTTTCTTGCCTACTTTTGTATTAATCTTTTTAAAATTATTTTGTTTCATCTATTAATTGGTTTTTCATTAACTATTCTTTCGTAACTTCCCTTGAGATTTTAATTTATATTCCTGACTTATTATATTACAACATAAGGCATATTATTACTTCTAATGTTTCCCAGTTAATGTTAGGACTTACACATTTTTGAATTTCATTTATTCTCTTCGGATTTTAATTTGTAGGTGCATTCTGTAACATATCATCACTATGATCATCACATTTTGCATAATTAATAATTATATTTATCTAAAATATTTACCCTTTTTCTTAATCTTCAAGGTATTTTGATGCTTGATGTTTTTATCTTGTAATCATTTTCTTTTTCCCTGAAAAATTCATATATTTCTTTATCTGCTCTTCTATGAACAATAATCTTAGTATTGGTTTTTATTCTCCTGAAGTATTTTTTTTCTCCTGAAGTATGTATATCACTTTATTTTAGAAGGGGATACAAATGAAGGACTACTTTGTATCTGTATATTCAAAATAGTTGGAATAGATATATAGTCTATAGTACCATGGGTGAACTTCTGAAAATGTAATCCCACTAACTTTCATGAAAATTTAATCACAAGAACTAACCAACCTCTAACTTGAAGGGATATTTGATTTTTTTTTTTTAACACTGGGGATTGAACTCATAGTCTTTACGCTGAGCTACATCACTGACCATTTTTTAGATTTTATATTCTTGGACAAGGTCTTGCTAAGTCAGTAAGTTGTGCAGCCTAGACCCAGACTTGTGATCTTCCTGCTTCTGCTCTCTAGAGTGCTGGGATTGTATACACATGCCACCACACAAAGTTAAGTCAAGAAATATTTTACTTAGCAAGTATCTGTCTAAAGTCCCCATTAAAAAAAAAATCTTAAAAGTTTGGCTCACCACCACATTCTATATGGTATCTACTTTTACTTTTTCTATATTTTGGGCTACTATTGAGTCTTCAGCACTTAGCAGATGGTTCTTAATTATTTGTTGAATAAATATATTTCTTCCATCATCTTATTTTCAAATTCTTGCCATGGAAGTAAAATAAAATTAATTGAATTTCCTGAGTATCCTCCATGATGAAGAAAGTGTCATTGGCTATTTTATTAGGAACAAGTTCCCCCCCAAAAAAATGGCTTGGGTCTTAGGCCTAACTCAACTGTGTAGATTGCATATGAGGCTAAATTTACAATTTATATGACTTTTGCTTGACTAAGAAATATTTTCTGACTTGATGAGCAATTTTGATGTGATTGAAAAGGTCACTGTAATTGGTCAGTAAAGTCAGTCTCTGTATCACAGTTGGGAGTTGCTCCTTGTAGGCATGCTTGTCCTAGTTCCATCTGATGGTCTCATGAATCCTGAGAAACTCAATGAAGTTAGTGTGGCAGATGGTAAGGACATCTTTTGGTGAAACTGGAGTGTTAAGTTCCTCTCTGTTCCTTAAGTTCACTACTGCAAGTTGCTTTCATGAGAACTAAAACACTACAAGTGACTAAAATGTTTCCAAGCAGTGCAAAAGCACATTACCTTTCCCAAGTAGACTTTCCACCAATTCTTTGATCTTGATCTCTAAGAATTCCCTGTTACACACATTGGGTAAGAGTACTCAGCCTCTTAATAAATGTTTTTGTTTTTTCTGTCTTCCTCCTCATATCACCCAAAATCTATTAGTTCCATTTTCTTATTTAGGTACATATGTTCATGGATTTCTTCCTCAAGGTTCAAAAGAGAAGAGTAAACGCTTTCAGTAGCCAATTTTAAATCACTTACAAGTAATATAGTAATGATTAGTTATTTACCCACCTTAAATCTTTGCCTTCCTGTTGTGTTAGGTTTTTGTATGTGGATGCCAAGCAAAGGACTCTTGAGTTCATCTCCTTCCCATTCCATACTGAATAATTGGACTTTTTAACGTATTCTTGGTTGTTTTATGTTTCTGGGTTTCTTTTTTTGTTTGTTTTATTTTTTAAATTCATTTTAATGAGAAAAAAGATAAAATAGCAATGCAACAGTTTCAAAATAGGTTAGTAGGACAGTTACAATAATTAACACATTGCATATTGTTGTCTTCATAGTAGTTATTCAGAAGACAAGATGCAGACATGATATCTTTTCTAAACAATATTA
Source organism: Octomys mimax (assembly GCA_002564305.1). Taxonomy (NCBI): domain Eukaryota; kingdom Metazoa; phylum Chordata; class Mammalia; order Rodentia; family Octodontidae; genus Octomys; species Octomys mimax. The sequence continues at coordinate 268 of NDGM011036663.1, read as the reverse complement.
GTACAAACCTTTCTTCTCAGTGAACTAAGAGAAAGTAGTTGTATATCTATCCTATCTTGTATATACATATATATATTTTTTCTTTTTTTTCATAACAAAATGGTCTTTTATTTGTACTTTTGCAAAGTTAATAACACATGACACAAGGTTGCCTAGCAACTAATAGCTGACCTTAAGGAGACAGGATGTTTATCTCAGGACTAAAGTAGCTTGTTTGCTTTAGGCCCTGAGGCCTAGTCCCACCTACACACATTTGATCAATTTCCTA
>NDGM011036626.1:0-12455 GCA_002564305.1 Octomys mimax | reverse complement strand
TTACTAAGCTGTTTTGTCTTTATATTTATAAAATGGGCCTATTTTAAAAAAAAAAAAAAAAAGCTCTGGCCTTGAGCTTTAAATTTTGCTCAAAAGCAGTTAAGTCTTAACACTCTCTTAACAGAAGTTACTGGCGTAGAACACACACTCTTCCAACTGAGGCTCCTGCACCCTGGGATCCCAAGCTGATAGTCTTTATACACCTCAAATCAAAGAACTGGGTTTATGCCTTTTATACTGCATTCCAGGTTCCTATTCCAGGTTACTCATCTGATTCTACAGATGGCCTGCTGTGATTTTCAATTTTCCAGAGGTAGGAGCCTTGACATACCATTAAAAAGTTTTTGCACAACATAAGAACTCGCCGACATAGTGAAAAGATAACCCACAAAATGGGAAAGCAGTTTAACCAGTTGTCCTACAGACAAACACTTTTTTTTAAAAGGATACAAAAGAACAAAAAAAAAAAAGAAAGAAAATGAAATTTAAAGACCAAATCCAAAGATGAGTATGGTGGCACATGCCTGTAATCCCAGCGCTGGGGAGGCTGAGACAAGAGGATCAGTATGAGTCCAAATTGCATACGAGACCCTGTATCACATTTTTTTTTAAAAAAAAAACTGAATAAATGAGCTTTTTTTTTTTTAATCAGTGATGGCTGCCCAGTCTGCACCTCCAGGCATCTCCTGAATTTCCATGACCTAAGTCTAACCTCACAATGAGAGTTTGCAGGACCTCTGAGGAAAGCTAAAACACTGCTTCCATGTTCTTGAGCCTTGGGCACCAGGGTGTGTTACTTGGCTCACTGACGCACAGTCTGCCTCACCTATGAGTGATGCTGGCAGCAAAACATCCAGGGCCTCCCAGACCTTCTGGCCAGTCCTTGCTGTGACTATATCTCCCAGAGAAAATTTTCTAGTCATGCTACAAAATTCTGATGTGTGCTCTGGGACCATTGTTAGAATGGCATTAATGTGTTTTTATAAATAATATTCCAATGGCAACTGAGCCATGGTTCAGAAATATTAAGTCCATAAGCCATGGAAGAGAAAAAAAGAACAAAGGGGACAGCTTTATAAAATACTTAAACAGGAAAGACCATTATAGATTTCTAAAATAGTCCCTCATGATGCGTGCCATACTTTCAGCAGGCTGGGGCCCTGGACTTGGCACGAATCGTGTTGTTCCAAGTTTCTCCTGACACCAAACTGCTGGATCAGTGGAGTAGTCTCACTGCTCTGGATTGTTCGGTGTGTACAGCATGTTCACCTATATTGTGTAAATGTTGACAGCAGAACCGAAGTTCACCCCACCGCAGGGGCCCAGCTCTCCGGGAAGAGCTAACTCAATTCAAACACGGCATCAGAAGGCCACACAGACATGGAATATTCTCCTTTGCACATCTACTTGAGATACCAGGCTTTGCTCAGCTAGAACATGAGCCATTTCCACCATTACTGGCTATTACCCTGCGGCTTCTGCTCTGGCCCAGTGCCTTGGGGCCACCGGTGCATGCTACTCAGCCTTCAGGGAAGCAGCCTGACACTGAACTAAAACAACAAGAGTTGAAACTGAACAGTGAACAGATATCAACAACAATTCCCGAGAGTGAGACAATCTTGTGCTCTGTCCTGAGGAGAAGGAGGTGCTCATTGAGTTTGTTCAAACCAAAGAAGGCGTCAACCAAGAGCAGAGGAACAAGAAGACAAGACACATGAAGGCTTGCTTGAGGGGCCAAGGGCTGGACACCACCACGCAGGTGCCACTGCTGTTCCATTCACCACACCACAAGCAGCAGCTCAGGCACACTGGGCTGCTCCCATAGGGCTGCTCCCATAGGGCTCTGGTGGCCAGTGGCAGCTATGGTGCATGCCGCATGAGATACGCCAGCACCCCTACTCCAGTAGCACCAGAGAAACCAAGTACTCCCCCCATAGAAGGACCAGGGATTTCCCTCCAATGGCTGGCTTAGCGGAATAAGATGAAGAACACAAGCCCAAGCCCACACGGACAAGGCCGAAGAACCAGTGCACAGTGGATGATTTTGCAATTGCAGTGAAAGATACGTTTGCTGTGGGTAATGAAGCCACAGTGGAGGATCAACCCCCCCACCTACTAGATGTCGACAACTGGGCTTGGGATCCAACCACTGTCTCTGAGGAATTCCATGGAACTCCTACACCCACCCTGGCACCAATAAAGGAACAAACTTATTTTTCTTGTGATGCCTATGGCAATTCCCATGAGCTCTTCTCAGAAGAGAATGTCCTGTGAGGCCAGGGGCCTACAGTTTTGCTGCCAGTCTTGATGCCAGCTGGTAAGACAGCATCCGTAGCGATCAGGAAGGAGCAGCCGTGGTCATACCAACAAGCTTCCTCAATAGAGCAGCGTGGGAGCAGGTGCTCCCAGAAGTTGATGGACTCGAAGTGGCAGTAAGTGGAGAAAAGCAGAAATTCACCAGCCTTTTCCCCCAGGAGTGATTACTGGTGGAAGTCCAAGGAACAAGGATGCTGAACATGTTGGGCCCATAGTGGCCCCAGCTGACCTACACTCCTAGACTGAACATTGATCCCTATCTACCTCCCTGTACCCATGCCACCTTGTACACTGACACCTCCAGACTTTTCTATTTTTATTTAAATTTCTTTGAAGACCATTAAGAAAATAAATTTAATTAACAACTGAAAACAGGTGTTTTTTTTTAAGACAATCTCTCTATGTAGTTTTGCTGGCCTTGAACTCACTATGTAGCCCAGGATGGCCTCCAACTCAGGGCAATAGTGGTGCAAACAACATAAGACATGCCAGCACCCATACTCCAGTAGCACCAGAACAACCAAGTACTCCCCCGATAGAAGGACCAGGGATTTCCCTCCAATGGCTGGCTTAGCGGAATAAGATGAAGAAGACAAGCCCAAGCCCACCAGTCTGGACCTCCAGGCATCCCCTGAATTTCCATGACCTAAGTCTAACCGCACAATGAGGGGTTTACAACTGTTTGCATCACTACTGGACCAAACATTTTCATCAATGAACACTGAACACTAACAACATATAAAGAATTTGCATTTAACCATAACTGTAGACAGGTTTGGTGTACTTTTCTAAAAGCCTCATAAGAGTACATAAACAAACCTCCAGGGGACATCATTTAGGTGGAGCCCCTGGCACCTGAAGAAAATGGGCAAAGGCACCTAAGTCATAACACAGGATCCTTCCTTGATGGAACTTCAGAGCAGTCCTCATTTCTAATACTTGGCCTCATGATGCAACCAAATCATACGTCAACACTTTCTCACGTGAACTGCATCTCTTCACCTCTGCACATACCACACAGTCTGGATGTCCTGATTTAGAGTGTAGGGAAGAGCATTTGTTCTCTAGTCCCTGGTGACCCACTGATCTGCCCATTGATCCCAATTGTGACATCCTCCAACGTAGCGCTTCACAGCTACAACTGCAAAATCCGTGTGAAGCCCCTTGCTAGGCAGGTGGAAGAAAGCTCCTATGCTTCTCTGAGAAGCCTCAGGGTCTGTGGAAGACACCTGTGCTCTAGCAGGAGTTGGGGAGCCTGAGCAGGGCTCCAGCGAGCACTCACACCAACCAACATGTGGGCAGAGACTATGGACTATGGTACAAAGCCCACTCTGGTCCTGAGTGGAGCTCTGGAAAAGACTCAGAACATTGGAAGTGAAAAATCACCAGTTACTCAGCTGGGGCTGCCTTTGAAGGACAGGAAAATGACCTTTTCTATCAGTTGAGGTCTAATGACTTCAAGTGTGAAGTACCATTCAACTATCCAATCAGATGCAACCACAGAATTTTTTTAATGGGATCAAACTCAGAACCTGATGCTTGCCAGGCAGGCACTTATGCCACAGAGCTATATCTTTGGCACAACCACAGAATTTCTGAATAAGTGCCTCAAGATATACAGGACTCTCTACAGGACCATATGAAAGGATGAGACACTCCCACATCTGTCTTTAGTGATCAGTTCATCCAAGTCCCCAGTCTTACTTATGCTATGTCATTCATCTTTCTAAGTCATAAATTCGACACTGTTATCACTCTGAATTTTAGTGTAACCTTTATTTTGGAGTTTCTCCGCTTACCTCTGAGCCCACCCAAATTCCTGTAGAAGACACAGGGCCAGGACACAGGTGGTCCTCTTTGCACCTATTTTTGGTGGCATTCCTTCTTGCCGGTAAGATCACACCAGCCACTGCTACGTAGTTTGACAAAAAGTTCTGCAACCTCCATCACAGATCTCCAGTCCTAGTATCCAAAGGCTTTAAGGTTGTTTTTGGTTTTGGGATTTTGGGGGGATTTTTTTGTTTTTGTTTTGTTTTGTTTTTGGTGGAAACAGGGATTGAACTCAGGCCCTTGTGCTTGCCAGGGAAGTGCTTATTCTACTGAGCCATCTCCCCAGCCCCTGCTTTAAGGTTTTTGAGTAGCTACTAAAGCTATCAGTCCAGTTTCACAGACACAAATACGCTACCAGCAGGTGGCACATACTGTAAAAATCTTGCTACCTGCCCTACAAACAAGCCTGGCCTTCCCATGAATGGACATAATGCACCACACACTTCCATCCAGAATATTCCTTCAAACTTCAGCTCAGTCATATCCCAATATGCCCAGCAACACTTTGATAACTGGCTGATATGGGGTTCCTCAACACCAGTTGGTATGCAAAAATAATTTTATACAAGCCAGTGGGATTCAAATCAAAACATGTTGGTGGTCATCAAAGGGTTCGTAAATACACTGAAATGATATCCACTGTTTTTCCTTTTTTAAAAAAAATGGCCTATAGCTCTCGTCATTCTTATGGGAATCTATGACCCAAGTGATGTCAAGCTCTATTGCGTAAGGTATAATCCTTCCAGTAAAGTAGAAATAACCCATTGGCTTCAAGGAAAATTGGAGATAAACTATTTTTGTGCCCCAACTGGGAAGCCATTACTACGAGACTTTTAATGTAACCAAACCCATAACTCTATAGCCTTCAGCTTTTGCCAGCCCCTTCCTTCATAGGCATGTATTACCCATGTTTCCCCACCTCTTACTGTGCCTAATTGACCTAACTACTGCCTCACTGGCCACACATTCTAGTGACCCGGTTTGGGAGTTCAAGAGCTACCAATGGGGGAATATCTGTCTCCATGATACAATGGCCAACATTAGTACTTATTTCCACCTAAAAGAGCAGAGATCAGAACAACTGTCAATACCTGCCTTTCCACCTCCAACCCACCCTCTCCTCAGAAGAACCAGAAGCAGCTTGCAGCAGTCAGTTGCTAAGAGCATACCCAGTGTGAGGGGTGAGGTACCCTAAACATTCAAGTACAGTGTCCACTAAAGGTTTCCACCAGGACTGCCTGCTTGGCCCTGCCACGCGGCCTGAATGGTCATCTCTCCCTTGTTTCTATGGCTTTTGAGGTCAGGTTGGGGCCCATTCAAATTATCTTCTCTGGTTGAACAACTCATTTGGCTGTTGCTTTGAGTGTTCCCTGAGTTCAGACCTCTTAAGAAATATTTTCTCTAACACTTCAATCATCAACAGTTTCTCCAGCCAGCCCAAATAGACTCCCTCACTTTCTAGTCCCAATACTTAAGATCTGCCTATGGAAGCTCCTAGAAGAGTTGTCATAAGGTTTCCAACTGTTTGGACTACTTGGGGGAAAACAGGTGTATTTTCAAGCTTCCCCACAATTGTTTCTTTCCCAGCCAAATTTGATGGCTCAGGATGGCTGGTATGTTGCCGTTCAAGAGGTATTTTCTGACCCTGCAGCACACCCAGGTTGATGCCTCCCCACCCCTTGGAACAAAAGGTGCCCCTGCACAGTCCGCCCCCATGCTATCCCTGGTCCTGATTTGCATATTCCTTCCCGGTACTTCAGTCTTCCTTTCCTTCCTGGAATTCATCCAAGATGAGAGCCATCTGGGTGAGAGTTTTCATATAACCTAGCTAGTCCCACCTGATGGTTCTGAGAGGTTTGCAGCTGAGTTGAAGATAGATAGATAGATAGATAGATAGACAGACAGAGCTGGAATAATGAAAGAGGCTGAAAGAAAGCTGACTTCCTCTTCTCAGATCCCTCTCTCCTGGGAAAACAGGGCAGCAGGGGCTTAAGATTACTACTCCACAAGGTGAACAAATCCTGCAATGGAAGGCCATGAGGCATCCAGATGGAAAGGACATTGGTGTCCAATTGTCAACTGAATTTTCCAATTAATGTAAAAACCCCACATTGTGTTTGGTGACAGAAGTGACTCCACACACTTAGTGTCTGCTTTCTGCAGGGGCCTTGGAGCTGGGCACAGAAGCTTAAGCTCTTTCTACATGAATAAACCGTCAAAGAATCTGAGTGACTTTGCAGCGCTGGCTTCACTTTGCTCCTCCGAGGCGTCCTGGGCCCTGCATCTATTCTCTGCTTTACTTGGGACTACTTTTTCCTGATATTCCTAAAATGACGCTGAGAGTTAAATCCTGCCACACACAACCACATGGTGAGTGGACTTTTTAATAAGACGCCAAGCAAAATTCTGCCATGCTATAAAGATGTTCAGTTCTAAAAAAAACAAAAACCTGCTATGAAACTATCCTGTTCTCAGCAGGAAAAGACAACATCAAAGACTACAAGTACCCCAAGGATATACAAGAATCTGAGAATGGTGTCACTGACAGAACAGAATTGTGGTTGGTGCAGCTTGATTTTCAGAACAAACAGCTAATAATCAATTTCCAGGACAGCACAGAAAGCATGAGGCTCTGAGAAGGTAAGGAGGGGGCCATTCAATCTGAGACACAAGGAACCTATTGTGGAAAGGGTCACACTTGCAGTGGGAAACATACTGTGTTGGAAAAGCCATTTTTTCTTTGATAGAAAGAAGCTTGTGGACAGGAAGTGTGAAGGGTTCAGTCATTAATTCCATGGCATATCAAGCTATCTGCTCTGGCAGCACACCCGCTCCCAATGTGTTCATTTTTCCAACAACAAAGATAGTGAATCCAACAGAAAAATCTGACACCAGGAGTTCACCAACCCCTCATGTACTGTCATGGCTGGGATCCGAGGACATATACTCCTGCAGCCATATACTCTTTCAGCTCTCATACACACCCACAGGAAGAGAAGTGGGGTGAAGCTATTTAAAACAACAGATGATTACAACTGCTTCTGCCTTCAGGAGTAGTGGGATGACATCTCAAAGTGTTTTGCCTGTTCAAGTGATGACCTTACAGGATTCAGGAAGTTAAGTACACATTGAGACAGTCTAGGTGGATAGAGATGAAGCCAACGGTGGCTGCAAATGGCTTTGCTTCATAAAACAACCAAAATTTTGGAGCGCTCTACAGTGCTACCAGTTGTACAAACAGAAACAATGGAATACTCATATCTGACAAAACTAAACAAAAAAAGGGGATATGAATGAAGGACCATTTTGTATCTGTATATTCAAAATAGTTAGGATAGATATAAAGCTACTTTCTCTTAATTCAATGAATAGAAAGATTTATACTAATAGCGTTTGTGGACAGGATATCATGTCTGCATCTTGTACTATGAATAAACACTAAGAAGACAACAATATGCAATGTATTAATTACTGAAACTGTCCTACTAATCAGATTTGAAACTGTCTCATTGCTATTTGTTCCTCAATAAAATTATTTTAAAAATAAAATAAGCAATGCTGAGATCTTACAAGAACTGGAAGAAGTGGGCAGGTGATAAGAACAGCAGCAACAGGAACATGAACACAAGTGTGGCTGTTGAAACAGTCCCTGTAGCTGAAGGGATTCATTGCTCGTGGGAGACCCTTGGATGTATCCAGCCTGACACTAAATCTCTCAATCCAAGAAGGCAAACTCCAGAAACATAATTTAGTTCCTCAAAAAGAGAACTCTGATCAGAGAAGAAAGGAAGATGCAGGCCTTAGTTACAAAGGAAAGGGTTTCACCCCGTGTGTTCAACTTTCTCCCCACTTTCACACCCAGGATCTTGTCAGTCACCTGTGAGTGGCCTCTTCTGCTTTTGTCATCAAGTTAATCCTCCTTAGGATTCCCCAGGGATCTGCTGGTCCACTGTGCTGTTCCCAGTCTGAGCTTCATCTCTCCTCCCTTCCTTCCCTGTCTTTGTACCTTTGCAGAACCCACAGATCCTCACAATCACACTTCTGCAGCTCCCCTTCAGACCTCTGGGATGTGACTGTCAGGTTCACCTAGAGAACATTCCCCTTCCCTTTCTTTCTTCTTTCATCCTACCATTCTACAACTGATCGGAATTAGACCATTTAACTTCCATGTATCTTTTTGATGGCTTTCCAGTTCAATTCATTTTGATTAAACTTTCACTGGCATGAATCTTATTCCTTCCCACAGGCTTACTAAATGGTAAATTCAAAAGGCAAACCTAGTATCTGATGGTTTTCTTTAGCTTCTGTAGGGGAGTATTATGGAAACAATCATCCATTTTTAAAGTTCTGTGGCTTTTATTGTTTCTGGCAAGAAACAGATACTACTGTTATTTCTGAAGTCTTAGTATACTTTTTTACCAGCCTACCACAATGAGGCACAGGGATAGCCTCACAAGTCATCATTCTAAACACTACTGTAGTCCATCAACATAAGGGACACCCCATGGCATGCAGAGATAGAAAATGACAATCATAAATCCAAAAGAAGATGAAATCCCACTACTGCTCTTCCTAAATTCAGATTTCTGAAAATTGCCCATTTATTATGCAAATCCCCCAAACTGGTATGATACCTGGTTTTGTCCTAGTCAAGGAACAGAAGCAACCTGAGTGTGTTCGAGAAAATGTCCTTCTGCTATTGGGGCAACGGGCTTTGCCACTCTGTCTACCTTGGGAAAGTCCAATTGGTCTCTGAACATCCATCTCTGCATCCATGAAATGAAGATAATTGCAAGGTAAAATCCTTTTTGTCCTAGATTTTTTTTCCATTTTTAAAAATTGTATTTAATAAAAAAAAATTGTATTTAAGGGCTGGGGAGATAGCGCAGTAGAATAAGCGCTTGCCTGGCAAGTGCAAGGGCCTGAGTTCAATCCCTGCTTCTGCCCAATAAATAAATAAATAAATAAATTATATTTAAGTAAATTTAAAAATGAAGTTTTCATATGTTATATGTAGTAAAGTGACACTATGCTTAATCAAGTTAACATATACATTATCTCACAGTAATGTTTATAGTTTAAATAGTAAATGTCCCCCAAACTCATGTGCTAAAGGCTAGGTCCTCAATGCAGCAGTGTTCAGAGGTGGATTCTTTGGAAAGTGATTGAATGGTGAGGCCTGTGATGATATCAGTGGATTAATCCATTCATGGACTCCGAACTTAATAGACTGGGGGGGGGGGGGCTGCCTTGTTGTAAAAGCGAGCACTCTCTCTCTCTCTTCCCCTCTCTCTTCCCCCTTTCTCCCTCCCTCCCTCCACCACACCTGCCTCTCTACATCCAGCCCTCCATTCTGACCTCTCTCTTCTTCTTGCCTACCATAAAGCAAGCAGTTTTGTTCTGCCATGCTCTCCCCCAGTAATGGTGGCCCTTACACCTCAGGCTCATAGCAATAGACCCAAATCACCATGATCTGAAATTATAAGCAAAAATAAATCTTTCCTCTTTTGGGCTTGTCAGATTCAAATATTTTGTCACAGCCAAGTTGACTGACACAGAAAATTGGTACTGAGAAGTGGAGTCATTGCTATGATTGGAGCTGACAGAAATAAAGACAATTGTCCATGGAACTCTGGGCCTTTCATATCACATCCTGGCAAAGAATTTGTCTACATTTTCTCCATGCGCTGACTCTGTGGGAAGCTGAGATTAAAAGTAATGGTGTAATCTAGCAGAAAAAAATCTTCATGGCAACACAACTTCAGATAGTGGTAGGGTGTTGCTGACTTCATTTGGCCAGATTTAATGAGACTCATGAACAAAGGCAGAACGGAAATATTTGAAAAACTTGTAGTTTGGCCAGAAAAGAGCACGGATAAAGTTGGGGATCACAGAAGGTGTGGTTGCTGAAGATCTTAGCATTGGAGGACTTTCCAGCAGCACAATAGGATTGGTTCCTGGAAGGCATCTCAGGAATTGGTTAGATCACACCCACTGCAGATTCAAAAGTACAGAACTGCAACATCTTCTGAAAATCTTTGCTTTGATAAGAGACTGTGAGGCCTTTCTGCTTGCACAGAGATGGGTGGATTGTTTTCCTGCACTTCAGGATTTGTTTCCTGTGTTCAATTCTCCAGACACTTAGATCCCTCTGCAGCCATGGTGTGAAGGGGCTTGGGTACTGCTCCTATCCATGGAAGATGTTGACATTGTCCAAGGGGTGTTGATTTTTCAGGCATGCAGAATCTAGGAGTTGTGTGTTGCTAGAGGCTTCCACCAAAATTTCCCAGCAATGCCTTGGAAGCCAGACATCAGCAGTGTCAGTCTCTGTAAGCAGCCCGACTGAACAATTCATGAAATTGTAAGAAATAAACCAAAGGTTGCAATGAATACTCCAGCAAGTTGTAAATGCTGGGAACATGGAATATCTACTGAAGAAAGCTGCAGATAGTGAGCAGATCCAATCCAAAAGAGAGGCCATGTAGGTTCTGGCACACTTTTATTGTCAACTATATTATTTAATTGGAAATTCCATTTGCTCTTACAGCAATTTTTAAAGCAGGTCACTCGGAAATAATTTGAGGGAAATGCGATACTAAGTGTTCGCAGTCCTCTTCAGTTTTCATAGGACTAATGGGAAACCAGAGGTCAAGAGATAATTCCTCTGAAACAAAGAGCAAAACAGATCTTTATTGAGCACTGTTAAGATACAAGTATTCCACATCTTAATAATTTACTATTCAACAGAAGTTTGTTATCTTGTTTTGTCTTTTTGAGACAGGGTCTCACTATGCAGTTCAGGCTGGTCTTGAACTCACTTTGTAGCCCAGGCTGGCCTCAAACTCAGTGATCCTCTGGCTTCAGCCTCTCAAGTGCTTGGATTACAGGTGTGCACCACCTCAACAGAAGTTTCATTCTCAGGAAAAGTTGGTGGCTCTGACCTCAAGCCTACCACCTTCAAATATGACAGCATAGATAACCTAAGCAAATGTTATAATGTGGGTGTAAAATGTCCTCTTAAAGCTTAGTCCCCAGTTAGTAGTGCTACTCAGAGGTGGAAGGAATCTCAGGAGGTATGGCATAGCTGGAAGAAGCAGGTTACTGAGGACCAGACCCTTGAAAGGGATACTGGTACCCCACCCCGATTGCTCTCCTTCCTTCNCCCCGCCCCCTTCAGTTGCCCTTCCCCTCCTTCTACATTCAGAACAAGTGGACCACATAAATAAGGTATACTCTTCTACTTCCAGAGTTTACTATCTCACCAGAAAGCCAGAAATGGTTGCCTAAAAAAGACATGGTCTGCTTGTCCTTGGAAGCAGCCTGAGTACAGGAGGTAGGGAGAATCTCAAGTATAGGTGCCAATGCCTTGATGTCTGATTTTGGTTAAAAGTACAATACTGATACTGACCATAAGAGGAGGGTCTGAGATTGGCAACACTTAGGAGGAGAAAACAATTTCCTTTCCCCGAGCCCTAAGAGTGTGTCTGCCTTTGGGATTTTTCTTTCTATACAATTTTCTGTATTCACAGAAGTTATTCTTTCACCTTTTTGGAGGGAAGGAAGCGCCAAGAGATCCACCCAGAGTTGACAGTCTTTGTTGAAGGCTACTCCCACCTGCCCAGGAAAGCACTACACCAGATTTGCTCACTGTCTTGCTTCTGTGCTCCTGTACCCTCAGTGGAGTCTCTATTGTCAAGGACTCCCAGTGAGTTGACCACCAAACCACCTGTCTTTTTAAAAGGCAGAACTTCCTGATGGATACTTCTATGAGGCAGAAGACCAAGGATAATGATACCCATACCATTGACAGGTTATTAGAAACAGATTCCCACACATCTTATCATTCCAGATGCATCAGTCCATTTCATTGATCAGCTAGCCATCAAGCAGAACCACTCAGTTCTAGGCCCTGCTGGGAACTCAGAAAATAGGTGGCATGGTCCTAGTATTAGGGTCTTTAGTGTTCAGGTAGCTCTACAGATGTGCCCTGGGTCATGAGACACCCACTGGCAAATCTCCGTTTGATACATTTTCTCTATGGCATTGACTACAATTTGAGCATCATGTAAAACTGTGCATTACTCCAGCAGGCACAAAGTAGCCATGAGCTGATGAAAGCCAAACAGAAGGGAGAGAGAAAAAGAAAGATGGAGGCTTTTTATTTTAGCTTCACATTTCTGAATCACATCGATTCCTGGTTAGCTCACATTATTTGTTGGTTTTGTACATTATTCTATCCCTATATTCACACACACACACACACACACACACACACACACACATTATTCATACGTTTTTATTATGACTTG
>NDGM011036617.1:0-25282 GCA_002564305.1 Octomys mimax | reverse complement strand
GGTTATAGCTCAGCAGCACAAGTGCTTGCCTGGCAAGTGCATGGTACTGAGTTTAAGCTTCAGTCACCCTCCAAGATAAATAAATATAAATAAATAAATAAACAAATAAATAAAATGTTTCTTAATATTTGTGTCTTTAGAAATGAAGTTCAATAGTGTCATTTTTTTTTTTAAAAAAAAGCATCTATGCCTCTATGATTTATATTTGGAGATTATCAGGACTGACTTGCCTGGTCTCAATGTTTGAGGACCTAGGTTTTGTAATTTTTTTAAGGAGCATCCATTGGTATTGCTGAGTTACACTAAGTGGTTACATTATCCATTTACTTAATTCAGGAAACCCTTTGTATTTCAGTCATGCCGCAAAGAAAGCCTGAATTTAATGTTTAGAAGCAAACGCTATCAGGAATTAGCATCCCTCATTACACTCTCCAGTCCTGAGTACTATTTTCAAAAAAGAAACAAAAATGGATACACCTTGGGGTTGAAATTATGTAGACTAGAAAGACAAATGCTCTCTCTACTTAAAAGATATGCTAGATACTATATATCACATGACCCGGAGTTTAGAGGCAGAAAGCATTTTACATTGGTTTCTTATTCAAATTTTAGAGATTTTTCACAAGCAATTTATGTAGGTACAAGCTTCTTAAAATGTCCTTTGGGCACATCTGTCTTCCCAATTTCATCAATTCAGCTGAATATAATACCCGTGTCCCCAGGTAAAAGTCATGATGCAATTCTATCAGACAGTTGCTGTGCTTAGCGCAGTGTGGGTGTGAGAGCTAATTTTGTCCTTAGATTCAGAAGCTTCATTAACAGTCTTAACACATTCACTGCAGCTTTCTAAGCCTCTCAGGCTTTAACACTTACACTCCTGCAGAACTGAGCAGGAAGAAACAGAAAATGTTAGCCTTGTTTTGAAAACACATTTCATTGATTGGCGACAAATACAGCTTTCTGTGCCCTTCCAAATTTGTGTTCTAACAGTGTCATGCTAGGGAAGTGGCTCCGCAGCACACAAATGCAAACAAGAGGAAAGTGCTTACACACACACACACACACACACACACACACACACAGTTACATCCAAAATTCAGGGCATAAGAAACATTGCTTAGACTTTATTCCCATTTTTCTACAACCAAAGAGCTAGGAGGGTCTTTTTAACTGCATTTTCCAAATCCAACTGTCATATACTCAATATTAATACTAATTTCTCTGATTTCAGTGATTACTTCTACTAAAATGTGGTCTTTTTTGCAGTACTGGGGATCATTTAAATAAAGACATTTATCATTATCTAACTTTTGATTATGTGATCGTAAGTATATTCAATTGATATACAAATTTTCTTAGCAATGGCTACAAGCTTTACCAGATTCACTTAAACAATTTTTTTTACATAAACAATTTCAAATGATATCAAGGAAAGCACTGCCACATATGCATGCCAAACTTATCATCTATTTATTTTACAATTCATCATAATTATAGTTTTTACCATGTCTAGTTTAAGCAGACTGCACTTTGGGTTACATATTTTAAAAACACACCTGATGAGATACTGATGAGTTAAAATTTATATATATATATATATATATATAAATATGTATATTAATTAAAATTTATATATATAAATATATATATATTTTGACAATTAAAATATCTAGCAGAAGAAGAAACTGTGTGAAGATTTTGGTAATTGGCTTGTGTACTATAACTTGTAATGTCTAAAGGGTTTTTTTTTTAGAAAACATATTAAAATCTCTAGGTATACAAAGTCATATTTGAACATGCCCAGGATACATACATGATCTCAAAGCCACAAGCTGAGAGAAACTGCTATTTCCTCTGCAGAAATACTAATCTGCAAATCTGGAATATGCCTTGGAAATAGAAGCAAATATTTTAAAAAATGAGTTAAAAAATTAGATACAACTGCATTCAAAATATGACAAAACAAGCATGCTAGACATTTTCAAGCACTATGTGGAGACAGGAATGACAAGGCACATGAATTGATTGGGGCACACAGGTGAATCGTTTTATTCATTTTGAGGAACTCACTTTCAAGGAAACCAATTTAGCTGTGTGCATGACAATGACACATATTGGAATACACTGTGCAGATTGACAATATCACACCAGATTATCTTGCAAAATATTTCAAGAAGCCACTTAAGTTGAAATGAAGACTTTAAAACACTGATTTTAGGAAATGTATCAACATAAGAATTTAGATATTAATTTTTTACAAAGTAGTTTAACCAGAGTGGTTACTTAAACTGCATGATTTTGGGGGAAGATGCAAGTTGTCCGTACATGGCAGTAGGATGCCACCCTCACAGCTCTCTAGGATAATTTTCACTCTCTGACACTTGCAACTGTCTCAAATAAATTACAGACACTGAGTGTTCTGTAGAACATCTTAAACTCATATTCAGCAGAATTGCTTTTACATTAAAGAAGGTTATGCATAAATAATGCTAATTATATACAAGTGCAGCCCCCTAGTTCCTGTTCACCTCTATCATTAGGAATTATCTATATATTACCTATTTTGTGAATTATTTACTTCATAAGCATTTTTGGTGACAGTTGGCATATGTCAAATAACATACACTGCAGCAGAACCTCTAAAAAAGTGAAACTGAAGAGAAAATATTAAACTTGCCAGAGCTTTCGTTATAATATTGTTTTCGGCTCCTCCACCACTCTCTTTCTTCATCACTAAACTGGAGGAAAACCCAACAGTGCCCCATTTGCATAGCTTCGTGCCTAAACCCAAACTATGCTCTTGCAAGTATAGAGTGAGCACAGTGGAAGACAACACAGGCGGTTCTTTCAGAGCCCAGATGGATGGCAGGAGCTGTTGACACTGCCCTCCAGTGTGAGGAGGGCAGAGGAGGGCTGGACCTCCTGAAGTCAGGCCTGCAATCTGTACTTTGCTTTCTTTTCCCCACTCATTTTTTAGACAGTATTGTTTTATCTCATGGATCTCATTGCAGATGCTTACAATTTCATTCATATGAGAAAACTCAATTTTTTAAATGAATTTTCCTTTCCTATTTACTTGAAAACTTGGTTTCCTTCTTATTCCAGTCTGGCAAATTGACTGCCAAGCTTGTGCACTTCACAGGAAAACTTTCTTTACATAATTAGCTTAAATCATAATCTGTAATGACTTAGCTTCTCTCATAAGATTCACCACACCTAATTCTGAGCACCCCAAAGAGTAAGCCTCCCTCCTATGTGGGCCCCCAAGTCCTCACCTGAGGAGCCTGTTTACTTCAAGAGGGATTCTGTGTGCGCTGAATGCATTTGTGCACATTCACATTTTTTTACTACATAGTAGTAAAAATACCACCTTGACTCCTATGTGGCATGGATATTTGATTTAGTAGCTCTGTGATTGCTCCACATCCCTTGGAAACTTGACCTTTGGTTGCTTGAGACTGAAATAAGTTGTAGCTGCTTAGAAAGAAAGTAGAGAATTTCCCCCAGTGAAAAACCGGTTGTCCAAAGGAAACCTGGAAAGTAACCAGGTGCTCCTGTTGCTGTCTTTCAAAGCATTTTTCTGATACAGTAGAACTCACATTTTATATCTTTGCAATCCATCAACAAAAGACAAACAGTAATGCACGATCTCCATGATTTGTTAATGCTTTGTGCCTAAGTGTTGAACAGACTTTATCTAGATGACAGAGGTTTAGTTTGAAGAACTATTTCAATAGGAAAATATTTAGAAGAAAAAAATTCAGAAGAAAATACAAAACTCTTCATTATGTTTCTCCAATTTGCACCCATAAACCAGATAAAAAATAAAACATAGAACTCTCATGATTGGTGCATTCCTAAAACAAGTATATGTATTATATATTATTTATATAACTTTTCTCTATACTTATGTAAATTTTCTTGATCATCTCTATCATTTTTATGCTCTCTGTGACAGGGATCCCCTTTAGAAATTACTGAAACAGTATGCAGAGTGTTAATTATTGAATCTGTCCTAGCAATTTGATTTGAAACTGTCTAATTGCTATTTGTTTATCAATAAAATTCTGAAAAAAAAAGAAATTACTGAAACAGAGAGACACATGCACTTGGCTTATGGCTGGACTGTACCCGCAAGTCCCTGGAAAAGCCCTTGACATGCACGGGAGGTGCGGGGCTCAGTTTCCTCACTTCAAAATGAAATGGAAAAGCTACTATTCATGCTTTTGCTGAGAAGCAAATGAGAAAAATATATGTAATAGATCTTTGAAATAAAAATAACTTTATTAAAGTCTTGTTAACTGTCAATATAGTTTATATTTCCGTTAGTTTTCCTTGTTCTTTCCGCACATGCGTGTGTGTATTTTGGTATATTTTGTACATGAGAAACAGAAACACCGTTACTTAAAGGTTGACCTTGACCTTTGGAATCCAGAGTAGAAGAAAGGGGACTAAACAGCCGTGATCAGCTTCCTTTAAAAATCGCGTTGAGCTCTCACACGCTTAGGGAACCATCTCAAGTAGCACAGCTCATAGAAGAAGCAGTGAGTCTGCCCTTTGGGTTGGAGTGCCCACTGTTACCAGCCACCACCCTCCAAGGGGGCACGGAGCACAGGGATAGCCAGTCCTGCAACTCCACGCTGCGGGCTCCTGGCAAGGCGAACCACCTAGACCAGAACCAGGAAGGCCACCAGATACGGACATGGCCTCATCTACACCAGGTCCAGATTTACATTTTGCAAATCTGCCTTACCCACGCACTCTTAAGAGTATTGAAACACATGCCCTATGATAATTTGCATAAATTTTTCCCACAAAATAGGAAACAGTTTAAGAATTTCCTTCTCGTTTGGAATGGGATTTATGCAAATAATTGATGCATCCCCATGATGCCATCTGATCTGAAAAAGCTATAAAAAGCCATAACTATGTGAAGTTACAACTGAAGTGTGTTCGTTTTGGTAATATACACCCTCTTTCTTTAATTCATGCATGTTTCAATTCCTCTTTAAAATTCTGCGCTTATAAAATGGATTTTGTTTTACCAGATAATTTTTTTTTGCAAATTAATAGAACATTTCTATTTTATTAATCAATACTGAAAATTCTTTTGAACTGATATTGTTTTTTTTGTTTTTTGGATGCAATAAATCAAAAGAGGTAAGAATAGATTTAAAATGAATAAATGATGCTTGAATTTTATAATTGTGATCTAAAAGACAGGCGTACAGGACATACACTGTTCTAGTTTGCAATCTGAGTTACTTTGCTTTGAATGTCAGTTTTTGCTGGTGTGTTCAGTCCATGACTACATGATGTGCTTCGGAAGTTCTTTCCAAATAAGCCAAGTCAAGGAATGTATTTCAGTACATGAATGTGTTCTCTTTACGCAGTTTTCATATTATTTGGGTACATTTTCACTGGGAATATAAAGGCAGCTTATTTAGCGACTGTGTCTCTGTTTCACACTTTCAGCTAAGGCTTAGGTTAGGAAAGGAAAACTGGTTCTTGTCCCCAAGGAACTTTTGAATTCTTTTCCAATGTTTTCCTAAAATGTGTTCCTGTTTAAACCCACAGGCTGTTCTGAAATTATCTCCACAATACCAAAAAGATACACAAATCTGCATTTAGTACGCATAGATACATTTTTAACGAAGGGATGACATATGGAAATGTCATTAACTGCATTAGTGTGAATGCAAACAGTAAAGTCGCCTTGATTTCAGAGGAACAAGTTTTCCCTGTGGGATGGGATAGTCAAGGGGAGGTTCATTTTGCTCTATGTAAGAAACTTTTCTATTTCCATCTTTTGTTCTTCCGACAGGAACTCACAGAAGCAACATCCCCTAATCCGCTGAATTGTAGGGCTCCGCAGCATCACATACCGTCAGAAATTCAGCATGTTACCCTGCTGGTGAAACAGCCTCCAGTCTTTCAGCTCGCAAAGACAGTAGAGGTAACCACAACACACAGATGTGGGAATTCATTTCTGTTACCTCATAAGACCAAATCATATGAAAACACCATTTCATATAACATAAAATGTAAATACAGTTACCCAGCAGGAAAAACTCGCTTTCTTTTTTGTGCATCAGGTGATTTTTTTCTTTTTTATTTCTATCTTCCAAATTAATCAGTAAACATTTGCCATATACGTCCATGGTCAAGAGGCTTGTGAGGATCCTCGGCACACAGAACAAAGCACAGTTCTGAATTGTTGCCCTTAGAAGCTATACCTTACACCTATACTTCATTTCAGTTTAGGTATCATGAGAAAAACAGCAACCCTGCTAACATCTGAAGACCCAGAGTTCAGGGGATGGACTGAAGAGGCTCACAAAAAAATTCAAGAAACAGGAAAACAAATTGCCTGACACTATATACATATATTTTCCTCTAAAACTCATTGATTAGCTCCAACCTTAATGTCCTGTCTAGTTCTTCCTGGCTCTTCCCTGTTTTATTCCCAGGATATTGCTCAAAATTAAATGAGCTACCTATAATATTATGGACAGCTAAATTAGATAGAAGTTTATGGCTTAGGTAGAAATTTTCGTGTGATCAGAGAGGGATGGGGCCCTTAAGAAAGTCAACGGAAGATGATACACACAGAGATTGCCGCAGAGACAAACCTACAGAGAGCCACGTCTCAAGATGGAGATGGCCAGGCTCCCAAGCACCCATAGAGAAAAGCAGAAATTTAAGATTTAAAATTAACACTCCCTGGTCCAGGCCCAGAGAAATATCTGACACATAGATAAAGTGGTCGAAACATCTGGACCAATCCCATCTTTTTTCTTTTTTTTCTCATATACTCTTCCTTTATACCTCTTTTTTCTACTGGATCAATATTAGCTAAATGGCTATATGTCCAGTCCTATCAGTTAAGTTTAGTATGACCCACGTTGTATGCACATTATGAGTTAGGTGTAAAAACGACTTCATTAGTGGCCTCTTAGAATGAGGAAGGGCCAGCGAGATTGCTAAGCGGAGTAAGCGCCTACTTCGGCAACCCTCCTGCAATGCCAGGAGAGCTGATCTTCTCCTTATTTCCAGTAAAACTCTCCAAACTTTCTGCTGGGGCTCATGACTTCATTCCTCAGGTCTGCGATGCCACTCAGTGCATCTGACAGGTTTGGAGTCATTGTTTCATATTAGACTTAAGGAGTCATCCTTGGTATAAGTGAGCATAAACACTGCCCTTGAAAGTCCTATGATTTTCCTTGTATGTCCAACACTAAATACTTAGAGATAAAGGCCAGTGCATATAAGGTCAGAGTTCAACTTATTCACTAAATGTTACAATTCAAAATCTTGTGCATGAATACTTTTGTAGATGTGCTTATGAATCCTTATTCAGATATAAGGAAAATATTTACTTTCTGAGACTCAGCGTGGCCAACAGAAGTATGCTTGCTTTTATATTAATATACATTTGTTTATTTAAAAATCTTATATTAGAAAGATCAGCAAGGGAGTGGGAAATGTATAAAAATTTATAAGAGAGTATTTCTGTGGTGAACTGCCTATTATCTTCTGAAGCTGATAAAGTGCATTTAAAACATTTCAGCAGAACGTAATTAGTGAATAGACTGGTATTATTAAAACACCAACTATGAAAAGGTAATTAATAAAATAGAATTAGGAAGCACTGGCAAAATAGCTCAGCAGACTAAGTGCCTGCTTAGGCAAAGGCAGGGACCAGGGTTCGATCCCTGGCACCGCATGCCACACCAGCCAAGTCCCTGGGCACGCTAAGCCAGCCACAGAGTGCAGATGTGGGCGCGCATGCCTGTAATCCCAGCACTGGGAGTCTGAAAGCAGGGGGAGCCCTACGAATTCAAGCTACTTAGTGAGAACCCTGTACCAGGTACATAAAAAAGAAAAAAAAAAAAAAAAAGAATTGGGAGACTAATAGGAAATTATTGCATTTTTAAAGTAAAGGAATAGAAATTGAGACTACTGACTACATGTGGTGCACCTGGAAACACAATTCATTTGCCCATTATATTTAAAAATTCAGCATGTGCACCTACTTCTGGTTAGAATTAGACATGTGGATATGAATGATGAGGTAGAAAATTATGGTATTTATTAGAAAAATAGGTGGAGCCTGGAACAAGTTTGAGAGTCTGAATTTTAATTTTTAGGGATAAGAAACCCCAGGAAGTCTCATGTTAGGAAGTGACACATTGAAGAATCTTGGGAACATGCACGTGGTTTAGGCACAGGAGACTGCAGAGTTGAATGGCTGACGTCTGCGATTTAGCACAAACATCTGCCTACAAGATAATGAGCGCTACAAGTAGAAAATCTAGATTTTCTAGGGGCTGCAAGAGCCCCAGTCTTTAAAACAGATAAATTGACAATGTTGATGGTAGCTTTTATAGTAACACAATCAGCAAGGGCAAAAATCTTTATTAGGATTTTAAAAATTATTACAGAGCTGTCCATTCTCACATAATTTTTAGTGCATACTAATTCAAATATGACCATGATTAGAGCATTATTATTGAATTCTTCTAATTTATAGCTCATGAACTCAAACTATAGATTTACTTTTATAACATTATCCTTAAAACT
Organism: Octomys mimax; assembly: GCA_002564305.1. NCBI lineage: Eukaryota > Metazoa > Chordata > Mammalia > Rodentia > Octodontidae > Octomys > Octomys mimax. The sequence goes on along the minus strand of NDGM011036617.1, from coordinate 16,699 downwards.
TCTGGACCCAAGTCACATTTATTATGGCTTATAGGAATTGTCTAATTGGAAAACATGTTCCACAAATCCAATGATTTTCAAAAATATTGAATTTCTTGTTAATTATGGATTACAGCAAATAAAACTCACAGTTCCGATTGTTGATCATACAATTTTTTGAGTTTGAGAAACTTACTTTAAATAGGGATATTTTAAAAAAGAATTCATACCTCAGGGTTACCACTTCCTAGGTATATAAACTTCTTTTTTTTAATTTTTTTATTTTTTTTAAACTTATTTATTTAAACTTTATATATATAAATTTATATAAAATAGGATGACTGTATTACCCACCTCTTAGAATAAATAGGTTAATAACAGTAAAATTCTATAAAGTTTTGTTTAAAATGCAGTGCCACATACCAAAATATTTTTCACCTGAACAAAAAATTTTGTTTGTAATCAATTCTTAAACTTTAGAGATTTACTTGTGAAGAAAGAGATAAGTAATGCACTATAGATAACTTCTTCCAACAGAAGTCTGCAGGAACCAAACAGAAGGAAAAGATTGCAATTAGCGAATCAATTTATAGTATGTCCAACGTTAACTTTGATCATACACACTAACGAAAGTTCATGTCAGGGCTCGACTAGCTGTCTACATTAACAAATTAGCCAGATAATTGACATTTCTTATCTGAACAGCATATTGTAAGCATAGAGTCAAGTTCTAAACTCAAATGTCATGCAGTAGTTAAAGCCTAAAGTGAATTTGAAACAAAATGTGCAGTACTTTTCTCTTTCATTAACCCATTGACATTCCTGTCACTAACCTTATTTGGAAAAGAAATTCCATAGAGCTTTGGCAGGAGGAGAAGAAAACGCAGTCCATGTGCTTTTCCTCTCTATAATTAGTAGTGTGGAAACAGAGTGCTATAATTTGAATGAAAGTCAAGATACACTTAATGTCTTCCTGGCTCTGTGAACTATATGTGTAAGTGTAAGTCTATCACTTAAGTACGTCTTATTTCTTGCATTGATAAAAGGAAAATTATTCCAGAATGAGAAAGAAGCAATCATCAAGAAAAAATGTATGAAAATGCAGTTTTAATGCCTCTAGTTCTTAGCAAAATACTTAACACCACTGCAAAAAGTGATAAATATTTATAAAATTAAATTTAATACTTTCCATCTATAAACAAGTGCCTTCTGTATTTTTCTCCTGAAGTATTGATACACTGAGGAGGATTCTTAAAGAATGAATGTATCCTTTAGGGAAAAAAGGATACATTTGAGAAAACAACAATGGTCAAGGTTGTCAACGTAATCTATCTCTGGGAAATTAAGCATGACGGAAAATGCAAAATAAATGATAGAACAGAATACTGGAGGAAATAAAACTGACTCTAATTAAGGTGTCTTCAAAGAAATACATACCTAAGATGCAACAGTTTAATTTGCATCTGAATCTTATCTTTGAATTTTGCATACATCTGTATGCATACAGATCAGGTAGGGCTCTGCTAAATTCCTATTTCTCACCATGCAATTACTGGAAATATGCATGTAATTGAATATATTACAAATACTGCAGATGCAACTTATAAACTAGCATGATAATTACACTTTCCCTAATTTTAAAATATTAATTAATCTAGCAAAAATACATATTTTAATAAGTTTAAAGGTGCTCACCTTTTTATATTTTTCTGTGCAAAGTAAGTGTATGAAAATAACAGTAATAAAAGGATAACAAGGTTATATGAGCCACAGAGAAAAACACAAGGAAACACTACATTTTAAAAGCTGACAAGGGGCCGGCTTTGTGGCTCAGCAGCCTAAAGCTCCTCTTAGGTAGAGCACAGCGGCTGGGGTGTGACCCTGGGGTGCGGTGCAGGTTCCGCTCCCAGGATGCACTGAGCTAACAATTGAGACTAGACATGGCCGTGCGCGCCTGTAATCCCAGCTCTTGGGAGGCTGCAAACAGGAGGCTCACTATGAGTCTGATCTAGTAGTGAGACCCTGTAGACTTTTAGACCGTGTCCTAAATACAGAAAAAAAAAGAAATAAAATAAAATAATAAAAACTGACAAATAGTAACGTCTGCAGACCACTCTATAAAGAAGGCGCTGATATTTCTTCCTGTAACTCAGCTCAGGCTTGTTGTTAAATAACTGCTGCTCTTGTACAATTTCTAAATCTCACAATCAGGTTGTAAAGTGGAAAACTGAATATATTTTGGAGATGAGGAAATATAAGTAGGAGTTTTCTGTGTTTCATCAAGATCCTACAAGTAGTACATATCTAATCTGAAATTTAAAAGCTGAGATTATTTGACTTTTATCCCAGCAGTAGAACTTTCATAGTATATGAAACTACTTTATATTAGAAAATGTACAAGAAGTAATTCAAACACTTCAAGTAATCTAGCATCAGTAAGAGTAAAATATTTAGTATTCCTCTACCTAATAATTAATAATACTGAACGCTCAAAAGGATAATGTCCATGCATGTTTGTGATTATTTTAAATTATGTTTTTGTTATTTTTTTGTTTTGATGTCCCAGGACTGATGAATAAAACTGAATTATCTGTTTTTAGATATTAATTTTTTTTTTTTTTTTTTTATGGAACCGGGGATTGAACTCAGGCCTTTGCGCTTGCCAGGGAAGTGCTTATTCCACTGAGCCATCTCCCCGGTCCCCTAGATATTAATTTTATGAAAGGAATAAAAATAAATCATGTGAACTATCAATTCTTACCTTAGCTTATGAAAAGAATAATGCCATTTCTCCATTAAGAGACAAGGTGAACACCACCAGGTGAAAGCCTGCCTTGTAAGAGGACTGCGGAAAATGAATGTAAATATCTTTCATAATTAAAATGTAGCTTAGTTATCTTATGTAAAGAAAAATACAATTACTTTTCATAACAGGTTGTAAAATAAACTGACAATGTAAAAAATTCTTAGTCTGTAGAGTAAATATTACAGATATTGTGATATCATCTTTGGGAGAACTATTTTACTTTTTCTGTATTTTTTAGGGAACAGTCTACAGGGTGTTCAGGGTCTCACTACACAGATTGAACTCAGTGATTCTCCTGTTTGTAGCCTCCCAAGTGCTGGGATTACAGGTGTGTGCCCCGACGCCAAGTCTCAATCACCTTCTCAGCCCTGGGTAAACTATTTGAGTCATGTAGTAATTTCATGTCCATAGCCTCCAAAACATAGTAAGTTATCTTCACAGCTTCAAAATGTAGCTTTGTCACATTTTACTGACTTTTGTAGACTTTGTGTTGATGTGTTCTCCAAATTGTAGATTATGGGTACAGAGCCGAAGCCTTACCTCTGTATTTGGTTGTCCTTTTATCTTGTCCCTTGCTCTTTCTCATACTGTACTGGCTTAACTCACACTTGACATATTTAGCGTGCATTGTAAACACAAACAACTATTTACTTTGTTATAAGATTTTTAAAAATACATTGACTCTTTTAAGAATCACAACACAGGTACAAATAAATGTAACAAAAAAAGACAAAATGTAATGCTCATTTGATGCATATGTTTGCATATGTTTGTAATAAACATAATGCTACATATTAAAGCATTAAATATAGAAAATTAGTCATTTTAATATAAAAATAAATGTTCTCCTTATTTTGTAACTCAATAATTCTTAAAAATTTTAAAATACCATTTTTTACTTAATATAATAGGCTTTTTTAAACTTCATATAATACTTTTTATTTACCTAATACTTTTAGGGAGTTAAACAATGGTGGACTGGATAAGTAGAATTTGCACTCTACTATTACAAAAGATATAAGAATACAAAATTTCTAGGGGATTGCTAGTATTTGGTTTTCACCTTTTAAAATACTACAGCTAATATTAATAAAAGCCAACATTAATAATGCCAGGAAGTCAGAAGGAATTGAAAAAAGTACAACTCAAATGTTTTGTGAGCTAGGACAACTATATAACATAGATTGTAGAAATTGTAGTTTAAAATGTTTTCACTAGAAAAATTTAAGCTTAAATATAATTTTAAAATATGAAATAAACCAACTTGAAAAAAATGTGGAGAATTATTTCATTTATGAAACGTGTAGGGGCTGAGGGTACAGCTCAGCAGCACAATGCCTCCCGGAAGGCATGAGGTCCTGAGTTCGATTCCCAATCCAAAAAAAGGTATAAATAGTTTAAATTGTGTGATTAAGTATAAATATCTATGTAAATATAAGATATGTCACATTACTTAGTTAGTAAAATGTACATACACATTTTTGTATTAACATTTTCATTTCAAGCATTGACAATTTTATTCCAATAAAATAAAACTACATAAAATGAAATAGAATATATACATATATATTTAGAGAGTTATAGTTTTAGAAAAAATATATTTCATAAGTGCAATATATAAAAAGCTAAACAAAGTAAGACTTTACTATTAATATTGTTATTGTTATTATTATTAGTATTATTCAGAACCAGGGATTGAACTCAAGCCCTTGCGCTTGCCAGGCAAGCAATTATTCTACTGAGCCATCTCCCTGGCAAGACTTTACTATTATAATTCTTTTGAAACTTATATTTCAATTGAAAGGTAAGGTATATTTATTTTGAAATGAATAGTTTAACAAGCACCGGATTTATCATACAAAATAATGCCTGAATGTTTAAAATACATTTTTATTTGAATTGATCAATATTTTTGTAGTGAAGACTTTTATTCCCTATATTTTACATTTATACATTCAACTTCTTAAAGGTTTTTGAGAATTTTTCAGGTGGAGATCGCTTATCTTTTAGAAGCAATTATTTTAGGGATAGTTCCTTTTCCTTCCCTCAAAATCCTGTGTAATCAAATTTTATAGATAGTATAACAAACCGTTCAAAGTGAGAAGTGAGCAAACAGGTGTACCACTTGTGGCTAACAGGCCTTCCTTTAGTGTCACTGTGTAATGATTTTTTTTTTTTTTTTTTTTTTTTGGCCAAGTGCCTTGACATGCTTATTCATGACTTTTTGCATAATGAGCAAAAGCACCTAGATATGTTAGGTATGGCAAAAAATCTGTAGCAACTCCACCATCCTGACAAATCTGTGGGTTGCTTGAAAGATGGAGATATAAAATTAAAATTTGGTGCTGTCAATAAATTACTCAACGTATAAAACCATACCCACACTTGCTTAAGAGTGTCTAAATGAGAACATTTTTGGCATTACTGAAAAGGTTCCTGGAACTACTAAATTTATTACCTGTCCAGTGTTAAAAAAATAGAAATTGAAAGATTATTCATACAAATATTTTTTATAAAATGGCCTTTGAATGTGCAATCTCCAAGTTTAAATGTGATCAACAGAAATTTTACAGTAATTATATTTTACCTGGCCAAAGTTGTAAATAACATTAAAATGGGATATCGATTGTATATTTCTTCATTTCCCTGGAAAATTCCATAACATGCATTCTAAATATTACACATTATTATTGTAGAAATTTCAAGAGCTATTGGATAAATGTGTCTGAGGAGGAGATTGCTTTGGAGGGGATTAATGGCAATATATGTTTTACTATTTTTTTTAATTGAAACATTAACATTATAATTTGACTAAAGTTTCCTATATGTCCCCCGCCAAAGCTTCGTGCATTATGTGATTCCCTTGCAGTCTGAGGCCGGGTTAAGAGTGTGAGCTCTCCACGGACCCTAGAGGGGCGGACAGCATGCAGCACGAGGGACAGCAAGTGCTCTGCCACTAGCTTCCTCCTCTTGTTTCTTTCAGTCACAGTTGAACTGCTGCCCTCTGCCATTTGAGACTCCTCCTTGGAGCCAGCTGATGAGGGACTGAAAGCTCTATAAACTGTCAGCTAACTAAACCTTTCCTCCTTTAACCTTGGGTGTCAGGTATTTTGTCTCAGCAAGAGGAAAGGAACTAAGACGCTCTCTTAAATCATGACAAGTTACCTGACCTTATAATTCTGACATATAAATAAATGATATGATTCAGATTAACAGTTTCCTCTCATTCCTTTGTGGTCATGAATTGAAAATTTATTTTCAGATTATTATTGTGACATTTACTAAGTCTTCGACATTTTCAAATTACAAGATGTGACTCAGAAATATGATGAACGTTTAATTTTTAAAAATATATTGCAGTGGGGCCGAGGAGATAGCTAAGTAGGATAAGCGCCTCCCTGGCAAGTACAAGGGCCTGAGTTCAATCCCTGGTTCTGACAAAAAAAAAAAAAAAAAAACATATATATGTGTGTGCGTGTAAAAGACACACTGCTGTTAATCTCCCTCACAACACCCTCTTCAAACACACTTATCCTATCATTCCTGTCACCTTCTGAAGTGGTCTATCAATCCTCTTTTGTTTTCAGTTGCACCTATTTATTGTCTCACAATTAATATTCAAATAGATGAATTTGCATGGATAAACACCCTACTGAAAATTTTCCATGTGTGAATCCCTCACAGTAAATCAAATTCAAAATTTTCATCAGATATTTGTAGTTTGATGGAATATTCCTTTCACTGTCCCTCCTAGGTAAAGCCTAATCCTTCCCCTCCCTATTCTCACCGTTTAAGCCCTATAGTATTTTATACACACAAGCTCTGTATAAAAACAGCTTTGCCCTCTGCTTTCTTCCATGCGGTCTTTTCTTCCTCCTTAGCATATAAGCTATCTTTCCTAATTATAATTTATCCAAACTTTATTTCATAGAACTTCTTTAATTATGACTCTGCACAATCTCTTGGCATTTACACTACTTGCATTTACAATTAGTCTTATTATCTTGTTACTTTTAGGACCATCCAGAATGGGTAAGGATTACAAATGAACCATTACGCTCAGCCAAGGAAGAAATTTAGTAGTAGTGAAAAGATGCAAACAGAAGACATGTTTTTCAGTAAACATAATGGGGAAGGAGCAGTCACACATAGAAAAAAATTCCTTACGGGGTGATAGAACTAGTGCATGGACGGTCAGCTGGGAGATATGCAGCGGCAGCCATCAAACCAGGTGTGCTTGATCTAACAGCTGTCGTGAATGTTGGCTTTGATTTATATTGAAATATACAATTTATGGCAAAAGAACTACTGAGGTCAGATGTTAGTATTAAATGCTCAGAAAAGTAGATGATTTATTTGAATATAGTCAAGAGAAATTTCAAGTTGATATGAACTTCAAATTTAAAGGTGTTGTATGTTATATATCTTATATATGGGGAGGGTTTGGATATTTATGTTGATACATAATATTGGAAAAAGTGAATTGTCTACCCTTTCATTTCATCATATAACAACTTTTTTGTGAAACTGCTTAAGAAACATTTTTTTTTAACCTTTGAAAATAGTGACCTGCTTTGATTAGCTGACAAAAGTGTCAGAACGGAGGTCACTGCCTGACAAAGTAAATTTAAATTATTCAAAAATAACCATAATAGTACTAAATTTTATATAATATCATAGTTCACAAATAATGACCCTGAGGTTCTTTGTAATCAGTGTTATTTCTCAAAAAATTAAGTCATCTATATTTGAAATTCAAAAAGAAAGCTAGCTTTCAAATTATGAAATCAAGGTCAATTTTAATTTATTATTTTATTATTCTTATAGTACATTCTCAGTTTTAATAAAGAAAAACCAAAGATATTATTATTACTTTCCTGTCTAAGAAATCAATTAGAAAATACCCTTAGTAAAATGGAAACATTTGGCAAAACATATAGTAGAAATAACTTGAGCAGAGGCTGGGTAAATGTTAAAACTGCATAAACTGAATGCTCCATCAAAAAGCTCAAACCCTGGGGCCGGGGAGATGGCTCAGTGGAATAAGTGCTTCCCTGGCAAGTGCAAGGGCCTTAGTTCAACCCCTGGTTCTGCAAAACAAAACAAAACAAAACAAAACAAAAACCCCAAAAGCTAAAACCCAGATGAGGTTGTATATAGGCAAATATTTACATTCTTTATGCAAAATAAACACCTTGGAATCCCCAAAGAAAACTTTAAAATCATATCAGTTTATATTATCTATTTATCTGATTTCTTGAAAGCAGCTGCATCATTTCAAAACAAAATTTTAAATTAATTGTAAGTAAATGCAAACCCTTCATACACATTTATGCTGAATTATTAATGACTTGTAATTCATAGATAGTGCACGACTGCTTTTGTACTGTCTTAGGATAGACCCTTTGAGGTTTCTAAGTGTATGTGACGCAGAAGAAAAGCATATGGCTGAGCAGCAATAGTCCACATAAAATTGCACATTATAAAAGTGAAGAAGGAATTTAACTAGACAGTTGCTTAAAGGAGAATACTCAAATATTTCATCTACTTCCAAACCTTTTCCAGGGCTTTTTAAGAAAGGGCGAAGAAGTATGTTGTTTGCTTACTTCGTTCACAGCTGCTCCTTTTGGCTCCTCTGCCCAGATCTTTAGGTTTGATGGTTGGGGTCTCGTTTATTCTCTAACTCCCAGGCTCCTTCCCTTCTCAAGGACTTCAAACACTGCCTTCTGGGGTCACCCTATCCTCAAAGTGTAAATTCTCACACACTTTTAGCCACGTCTTGGAATGGCACTTTTTCTAAGAAACCTCAGTCCACTACCCAAGGTAGGATTTCCTTTGATTTTTTTAAAACTGTAGGCTTTCCAGCATTTTACTCATGTAATTACACATTTAATTCCTGTTTTCATTCTCAGTGAAACTCTAGGGAGACAAGAATGTCTGTATTGAACACAGTCATTTCCCTAGTGGCTACTTCAGCAATTATTTATTAAATGAATATATAAGAACCTTGCGTGAGGGGCAGCATGTGTCCTATCTATAATAATGGCTGTAGGTCAACTATGTTTGGGTAACTTTCTCAATGCTTCCTTTAAGCAGATGGGTTAGTGGGGGAGCAAATATTAAGATTGTCCCCATTGAGACAGGTGCGATATCTAAACCTCAATTGTAGCACGTCTTGTTATTTGCTATTTACAATCTGTGTGGTCTGGGAGAAACACTTTAATGTCATTCAGATTGTTTTCTTACAAGTGGAGATATACTTATAGCTGAAATTAAATGAAAGATGGCATAAACCTATCTATAAAAGATATGAATCTAAGGTATCTTAAAGTGAATTAAAAGATAGCTCAAGGCCACATTGAATTTCTTGTAATATTTTCTTTAATTGTTTTTTCTTCACAGATTTGACTCTCATTTGAGAATATTTTTGTCACCCAAGCCTTTATGGAAGCCTTTCCCTTTTTTCCTTTCTTCCAGAAAGGGAGGCTGGCCTGGAGGAAGGCTTTTTAACGGCTTCAGTTCCTTGAGCCTGAAATTATCAGGCTTTGAATTTCAACTCCTCAAGCCACACCACTGAGAGTGCTGACATCTCTGGAAGTCTTTTGTATTTGTCCTAATTCTGTGCAAATGTATTAGAACCTGGCCTCGCTGATAATTCTACCACTGTACTCTTTCCACTACAGCAAGTTCCTAGGTTCCAGTCTCCACGGACTCTGGGTGTGCTCACTCCTCTGACCTAGCTACTTTCCTGTCTTACACATTTATTCCCATGATTCCACTGACCTTCATTTGTCTATATTAGAAAACTCCTCATCAACTCAGTTCTATGCATCTTACTCTGTAGCCACACTTCTGTCCCTCCAGCTCAGGCTCTCCAGTGAGCTGCTATTTAAAGGTTAATTTAACCAAATAATGGACCTACACTCCAACTCACCACCATAGCATGGCACTTGCCCTTGGTAGGCTCTCATGTCTCTCTGTACTCATCTCAATGATGCAGATCCCATTTAATCCCTCCCTTGTGTAGTGCTACAATTTCCTACTCCTTCCTCACACAGTCAGGTAAAACTTAGCAAAATGAGAACGGTAGCTAAACCTAGCTCTGCATCCATGCCATGCCTGCACCTACAAAGCTACCTGTGCATCCGTGAATGCTCAATATTTTCTTCTCAATAAGTCCACAATTATACCCTCAAATGTAGTTTTGACACCTTGTGTAAATATTTTGTATTCTCAGTCCTTCTCTCCATTCTCCAGTAGAGTTATTTTTAACTTTTCATATTCCCCTTAAATTTCTATATTACAAGAAATTTCTATATTAAATTTCTATATTATAATTTCTATATTACAAAAACAAGGGTAATTTCTATTTTTCTTTTCTTTTTCTTTCTTTCTTTCTTTTTTTTTTTTTTTCAGAACCAGGGATTGAACTCAGGTGCTTGCGCTTGCCAGAGAAGTGCTTATTGCACTGAGCCAACTCCCCAGCCCCCACAAGGGTAATTTCTAATTACCTTTTATATCTAAGTGAGGTTCTAGCTTACAAAACCCTTCAGACTGTAAGATGGATCAGAAGTAAACCACCACAAGCAATCACCATATCATGTTTATTCTATTTTCTTTTTTTAAAAAAATGTATTTAGTACAGGGTCTACACGGGGCTCACTACGCAGCTTGGACTCATAGTGATCATCCTGTTTTCAGCCTCCTCAGTGCTGGGATTACAGGTGTGTGCCACCATGCCAGGACTCCCTACCTGGCTTAGTGCGCCTGGGGGGTGGGGCTGGTGTGGCATGCGGGGGACTGAACCCTTGTCCCTGTGCTTGCCAGAGCAGGCACTTGTTACACCGAGGTATCTTGCCAGCCCTCTATTTTCCCTTTTTGAATTAGCTACATTCTCATAAAATCCCTCAGATTTTCTCCTTCAATTAATTCTCCTTCAATTTTTGCTTTAATTCACAGCACCACCAAAGATGTTCTTGTCAAATTTATGTGTCCTTCACATTGTTAAATCGTATCTGTGTATCATTGTCATTTCCCCTTTTTTTCTTTTATTTTAAAGAGAAAAAGAAAACCTTAGAAATGATAAAGAATTTTAAAAATTAAAATGATAGGAATTTAATAATGGTTGTTATGTTGCATGTTGTTGTCTTCGAAGTAGTTGTTCAGATGACTAAGACAGATATACTCACGGATCACTGTTACTTTATCTGACCGATCCATAGCATTTGAGTAACTCGCTTGAGCCAGTGTTTCTACTTGGCTTTCCTGGCACCTAGTTTGTCTCATTTTTCACCTTAATATTTGTTCCTTCTTTGTCTTTGTTTTCCCTCTGCCTCTCCATTTCACTTTCTGTAGAACTGCAGTGAAGACTTGCATGTGCTAGGACAGTGGATTAGCTCAGAGCTGTAGCTCCAGGCCTGACACCTCACATGCATCTGCTCCTCCTGGAAATGTGAAAGTGCGCTGAGAGCACAGATTGCGGATGTTAACTCCTCTTGTACGTGCTTGTGCTGGAAATCGCATGCAGTGTCATCACTTGTGTTTTCATTGGCGTGCTGACTGGAACTCTTCGTCCAGCTGGAGCCTCCTTCACGAGCCTGCCTCTCCCGGGGCTTAATGAGCATGTCTAGTTTAGGGTCCTCTCGCTTTCTTGCTCTTAATATTTACGAAGCCACAATTCTGATCTTTCCCCTCAAACAATTCTACCCGCAAGTACCTACATTCAAAAGCCAATAAAAGTATTAGCTTTCTTATATTTTCTTACAGTATTTATTCAGTTGTTGCACGTCTTGTTCTGAAATGTGTAAAGTGTGCTCAGAATCCATAAATCCACCGGTTTTCACGACCAGTACCTCAACCATGCTGCAGCAGGCCGACACACCTTTCCATGAGTGTGGAAAGGTTTCTGTGGACTCTCGATGGCTCTAAGTTTTTCTTTGAGTCTATTCTCAAGATAGCTACCAGAAAAATTTTGTCACAATATAAGTCATATCCTGTTTCGCTTCTGCTCAAAATATGTCAGTGCCTCTTCCTTCTCTTTCCAAATAGGGACTGCTCAGCATAAGGACACTTTTCTTTCTCTCTTTTTTTTTTTTCTCCTTTCTCTTGGTGGTACTAGGACCTGACCACAGGGAGGCCTGAGCTACAAGCCCCATGCATGTCTTTATTAATTAATTAATTTAAATTTTGAGAAAAGTTCTTTGCTAAATCAGTAATGTTCTCAGGTTGGGTTCAAATTTATAAGCTCCTGCCTTATCCTCCTGCAGTACAAGGATTACAAACCTGTTAATACCACGGTGGGCTTATGGGCACTTACGAAATCAGGTCCTCTGGGTCTGTCCTTGCTGTTCTCTCAGGCCATTTCATCTCCCTCCAAGTACCCACAATTCACTTTCTCACCTTGGGATTTCATGCAGAATCACCATATTAATGAGGCATTTTCATACCTCTAAGAGCACCACTTCATATTTCATTTACATATTTTCTGATTTGGCTGTTATTGCTCCTAGGCTTATTCTACTTACCACATGGAAGTAAAAGCTAGTAAGTCATATACTTTGTTTAGTGTATCTTCCCTTAGTAGAATAAAGCTAGGGCAGAGACTCTTCACCAGTTTACATAAGCTTGTGTCATAATCTGGGGCTGATCAATACTTGTAGAGAAGATGGACAAGAAATCACATGATAAATTTTGGCTTAATCATAAAAAATGACTTTTCTCAATGAAGAAATCATTGCTATAAATCAGTACTAGTAATCATACGTGTAGAACATACAGCATCTGAATGACAATTAGTAGTTTTTCTGTTGTTTCCCATTAGTGCTGAGCTATGAAAAAGATGAAATGTATTCATAACATTACATCGTTGCAAATCTGAAATAAATTTAAGTCTAATATGGTCTTTTCAATCTTTCCTTTACCTTGAAAAAAGAAGCTCTTCATAGAAAGTTGTTTCAATAGTGCTACAGAAGCACTTACATTTTTTTCTTAACAATAACATGTCTTCTTTTTCAGCCAAAAAAGGACATGTGCTTCAGAATGTGGTATAATGACATCCTTCTGCGTTATCAAAAAAAATATGCACAAGGTATATAAGTTCTTTGAAGGTCGCAAAGTTATTTTGTGTACGTTCATTTTCTCATATATTTTTACTGCATTTAAACAAATTACACTTATGAAAAAGTTATGTTCTTTTTTTCTCAATTTCTGTAGCTGTTTGCAACAAAGTCACATTAGATTTTGGGATGTGCTCTGCCATTTTCTAGCGCTGTGACCTTAGTCATCACAACAACATCTTTTTTGTTTTATCTTCAAAATGTGGACACCTGCCTGGCCTTCTTCTTCGGGTGGTTATGAGAACAGGTGACGTGGCAGAATAGAGCTCAAATACTGTATAAACAAGAGCTGGCAGGGGCTGGGATAGGAGAAAGACAAGGATGAAACAGGAAGATGTATGATTTCTATAATAATTAGTACATACAATTGGATTTTCTTTAATTTGCTATTAGGCATTTCTTATTACATTTTATTAGTACTAGAACAGCTATTATAGGTTAATCAGGAGAAGCTGGCTATTTATCTTAGGTGATATACAATTTTTAAATCTTTATGTGCATATTTCCAACTTTTATTCATTTATATAGTATTAATAAAACAGACATTTATAAAGCTTGAAAGTCTGGGACTGACTGACTGCATGCACGGGCTATTTATATTCTGACCCTTGGGTCACACAAGGTAAAGGGAGTCGTGGGAGAGATGGCCATTGTTCAGGTTTTTGCCATTAAAAGGGTACTATGACCTGGGGCAGCTCACTTGCTCTCTATGTCTCTTAATTCTGTTTATATGACAGAAAGAAAATAGATTGGATTTTGGAAGGGTTCTCGTTCATGATTTGTGACTAACTCATGCTCTATATTTCCCTATCTTTCTATTTTCCAATTCCTACAAATTATTGAGTCATACTTCTATATTTGGAAATTTACTATGATGCTTTCAAAATAAGTGCTTTCATAAAATTGTATTTTATCCTTCTTTAATATAGTAAAACTCATACTGATTTCTGGAAATAAATATTTTAAGAATATAAAAGTGCATACAATGTTATAATAAAATAGCTTATTGTAGTTTCCTGTACATCAATATATAAATCTGAGCACAGAGTCACTCTGAACTATTTCCCATTCAGAAACCTATTTTGCTCGAGACCAAGCACTAACCACTCATCTCTTTAGATGGCATTGACTTTTAACCGACACTGCCAGGTTCTAAAGCTTCATATGGTGTTTCAATCAGAGTGATTGTGTAACAAGAAACATGAAAGGGTAACAGCAATTAACCTTCCCTAGTTTAAAATGGAAAATTGAAAAACACAAACGAGGTTTGAATCCATAGGTCAGACACACCAGTGATCATTTTCATTAACTTTTTTCATGTACATATTCGTTCAGGGAATTTCAGCTTTATGTAAATATTCTCATAAATTATTTTTTGCAATAAAAACGTAGAATACAGGGCTTTGTTGTAATATATATTTCTCCTTTTTATCCATGTTTATAGGACTGTGTGGAATGAAGTACAGGCAGCAGACTAATGTGTTTTGATTAAAATGAAGCCCTTTATACCTTACACCAACAATGCATACCAGATACTTGAGCTCTCTCTAATTATTAAGTTCAGATGAGAATTGATGGAAGATCAGACACTCATTCTTTAGCATCTTCTGGTGACCAGCTTCATGTATTTCAAATATTTATGCTCAAAGTTAAATGGAATATAGAAGACAAGATGAGTGACTCCATTCAGGTTATCCACAAAGCTTAAAAGTATGAAAGAAATAAACCAGAACCCCCCAAAACAACAAGAAAAATCTCCCACAATACTAGGATTCTAATCAGAATATGCTGTAATGTGATTGTGACCCTGTATGAAATATTATTTTTTTTTAATTTGTCACTCAAGCACAAAATATCTATCATGGATGGCAAGTTATGCTCAATTGTCACTTGGATTGGCTTCAGAGCCACTGAGGGCTTAGTGGCAGATGGCCTGGGTGTGTGAGTTTCGGTGCAGGCGGCCTGCACTGTGGAGTAGATATCTGGTCTCTGGCCCCTACCTTCTCGTCTCTGTTCCCCTGCTCTCCTTCTGGGCTGCCAGGGGTCCGGCAGCTCTGCGACCCACGCCCTTCCACCATGCTGACCCTGCCTTGGAGTCAGCAGACCATGGAGTGTAAATGCCTTGAAGCCTTGAAGCCAGGAGCAAAGCACACCTGGGGTTTTTCATACTGGTTTGTTAGGAATTTGCTTACAGCAACAAAAGCCTCCCTAGTGCAACAGAATATCTAGAGTGTATGCATATAAATACTCATGTGTCTATATTTTGGTAACAGTTCAGATCTTAGGGAATTTAACTAAAATCGAAATTTTCTGTGATTCCCAAAATAATTCAATCTTCTGGCAATTCACTGAACATATCTTCTGTTTATTAAGCATTTAAAGATGAGCGTCCTTTCTAAGTGTGCCAATCGAACTGGTCACCTTTTAAAATATCACATCCGAGGTCAATAAATTCAGACAATGAATAAGGGCAAAATTTTTCACTCAATTGTGAGAAGCAAAGACAGCTGTGCAATGTTTTCTGGCACCTCGAAAAAACACTTCTCCCTGATGGATGAGGGTTACATCCCTCTCACGCCCCGCTCCCCATCCATGGGAAGACAAGCATCTCAAGAAGAGACAATGCTTTGGTTTCTTCAGATCACAGTAATCTTTCACCCTTTTTCAAGAAAAGAAAATATTTTGACAGTAAATGCTGTTAGTTATTACCAAACGGAAAGGCATCTTCACAAATAATATATTTTAGTGTACTTTCATGACGTTTTAGAAAATAAAGAAGATAAAACCCAACAGCAGAAATAGAAACTGAAGAATTTAACAGAATGAAGGAAATTAAAATTTTTATTTTCTACTTGAGACAGATGATCTCATTGATGTGGCCTCAAAAGGCAGAGCAAGTGAAATTGAAGATTGTTAGGGCAATAGGACTTTTTATTGTTTTTCTGTCACATGGAACACAGCAATCCTGAGAGGCAGGTCCCAGGGTAGGAGTGGAATGCAATCTGACTGAATACAGAAGAGATGGGGAAGTGTTATATTAGCTATACAAAGCAAATATCTGGTTGTTGCACCTGAGGGAACCTACGGTAGGAACATAGAGTTTGAAGCATTTTTCAAGTCTACTCTTTCCACATATCTCCAGTAATTTTATTTTTATATCAATTTTTCAATATTAGAAGGTGAAATATTCATTAATTCACACTATATGTTGATATCATTTGTCTCTAAATATGGTCAAACCTTTTGCAGAAATGTCAATTTTTTTAAGTAAAGAAAAATAGCTAATAACAAGCCAATGTTAATTTTAAATGAAAGCTACAGTATTAGTGAAAAATTATAATACATTCTGCAAAAGGTGCCAGGTGTCAGATCATTCTACTAGGTTCTAAAATTATTTAACTTATATGCTATTATTTAATTTCAAGTTATAATATTTATTATACTATTTATTTTTTAACTTTGTCGTGTATTCTGTTCATCATTATGACAAAACATTTTATATTTCCTACCTATTAATTTTTTATTTTATTTAAACTTAATTTAGATTTATTAGTTTAATTTATGAATCACATTGGATTCTTATTAATGTTTATAAATTTCAAATTACATGACAGAGTAAAATGTTGGTTCTCTGATATAAGAGGTGATTTCATGTAAACTATTGAATTAAAATATTTCTATGGAACAAATTAAAGATTTTTTTATATTTATTTCTATTTATTTACTTATGTATTTATTTTTTTTGTGGTACCAGGGATTGAACTCAGGACCCTGTGCTTGCCAGGCAAGTGCTTATTCT
>NDGM011036611.1:0-27305 GCA_002564305.1 Octomys mimax | reverse complement strand
GGGAGATGGCTCAGTAGAATAAGCACTTGCCTGGCAAGTGCAAGGGCCTGAGTTCAATCTCTGATTCTGCCAAAAGAAAAACATTGATTAACTGAGAAAAAATTTGTGTCTAGAGGCTTGCAGGAGGCTGATCATGTATTTCCCCCAGAAGCAGCATTTTAGTATTTGTTAGTTCAGTGTTTAAGCTAACTTTATGGAAATATATATATATGAAATTTTGTGTAATAAGCAATCTGAAATTTGTTTTAGAAAAAAATATGATGAAAAATAATGATTTGAGCCAGAAAAATCAAGTTTATCTTTACATTTTAAGGAAACACATTTCCTTCCTTCCTTCCTCCCTCCCGTCATCATCTTCTTCTCCCTCCCTTTCCCTTCCCTCTCTGTTTTCCCCCTCTCTTCCCCTTCCCCTCCCCTCTTTTTTCTTTCCTTTGGAGACACTGGTCTGTTGAGTTGCTAGGTTGCCTAAGCTGGACTCAAACCTGCAATCCTCCATCAGCCTCTGAGAGTGTTGAGATTATAGGCGTATGACATCATATCTGGATAAAAGAGCACATTTCTGCACAGAAATGTAAGCATTTAGTAATAACATAATTACTTTGCAAGATATTTTACTTTATGACCTCTAGCTTCAAAGAGAGTATCACATGGGAATCAAAGAGAAATAATGGAAAGTTTCCAGGTGATAATTTGCTGCCTTCTTCAAGGGTAAAACTAAAACCTGTTGTTAACAAACATTTACAGATTTGCAGGAAAAAGCTTAACTCTTATTTATAATCAGTATAATGAGAAATGTTGTTCAGAGTTAGTACAAGTGGATCATTCTCAGTTGCAGATGCTGAGTGGAACCTATCCCCCATCACCACCTTGCACATGAGGAGTGGAAAGATCCATTCTGCATTTCAAAGGTGGGAGAGGAAGACAGCAGCAATCAGGGCCTAAGCAGCACTCCTGCTCCTACTCAGTCTGTCCATCCTCTGAAACCCTCTTGTCCCACAAGCTTGAATAACTGCCTCACAGTGACACCTTGGGGTTTATTTAAATGTATCAAATTTATTTGCTCTAAAATTAAAACAAGTGTTTATTAATGACAGTGCTCCTTAATAATAATTTCTTTGAATAATGATACAGAACATATATTTAGTGCTTAATTATACCAGGCACATTTTAAACTTGGAATGTATGTTGTTTCTTGTAATTGTCTCAAGCCAGTTGAAGAATTCTTGGTATGCCCATCTCATTTTGGAGAGTTTAAGCACACAGAGCACACTGGTGTGTATGGTGGCTTAGTGGCAGCCAGGACCACATCACCTACATATGTCCCTTCTTAGCTTAAGCTCTCAAGTATGATGTATGGTATTTGGACACCTGATGTTAATATGCTATATTCAAGTATCCCAAGAGTGATTACATGCACTATAAAATGAATTTATTTATCAACTGTTCTTGATTTCTCCATTTAGATATACAATTTGCATTTACTCCTGTCTTCTCCTCTTCATTTATTCCAGTATACTAGTGACTTAAGATAAAACCTTTGAAGCCATATATTCATTCCATCTTCACATAGCACATACCATAGTTTGCTTGTCAAAACTTCCTGCCTACCCTACTTTGAAAATATATGTAGAATCTGAATCTGCACCTTAAGAGACCCTAGCCTGGCTTGAAACTCCATTATCTTTCTCCAGGCTTCTCACACATGTGTCTGTGCTTCTGCCTTTTCCTAACATACCCTATCCATTGTGCTGTTGCCTTTAATACCACCACACAGCCTCTTCCTCAGAACGCAAAAGTGCATTCCAGTCTGACTTGGGGAAAAGTGAAAGCCTTTCATAAGTGGTCCACACAAAACCCTACGTAACACTTTCTCATATGTTCACACACCTCCCACCTCATTTCCTTCTTGTGTAGTTTGTCTTAGAACCTTTGCAGCTGCCATTGTCAGTCTTGCATCATGCTTCTGTGAGGCATCCGCTTCCTTCCCTATACAATTTCCTTCCATTTTTCCTTTAAAATTCAACTAAGCAAGGAGATGTTTCTCAAATATTTTCTGCCTGCCTTTGCATGGTACTCACTTGTCTCTGCTTGTTTCAAGTATTTATCACTCTCTTACATTTATATTTATCTATTTAACATTAGTCTTCCTGTGTCTGAACATTAATTTCATGAGATTAGGCACATTATGTTCCTTGCTTGTATCTGGTGTACTTTGTAGTGTGTGAACTCTATAACTGTTTACTGGAATGACACTGAGCTCATCACCACAATTATATATTGAGTACCTGTTCCCTGTCTTCAGTCTGTTTTGGATTAAAGCAGATGTACACAAAGAATTAAAGAGAAGTCAGGTCCTGCAGCCTGTGTATCTGCTCCACTGATCGCTAGACATCTGGCTGCCTGGGCAGAAGTCTCTTCCTCATACTCCACATGCCTGTTCCAGGGAGAGGACTTGGTTTCTGTCAAGATCCCACATAAAACCTCAAAACACAGCAGGGTTTGATGAAAGCATCACTGTAAGTTATAGGATGCTAATTTCTTTTTAACAAGTTGAGAGTCAGCTTTCTTAGCAATTTTTCAACTGCCTATGTGACAGGTGACCAAAGACACAAGGATTTGCCTTTGGATTTATTATGCAGTTAGACAAATGTGGGCTTGTCCTTCTCCAAGAGAGTGACTCAGGAGAACTAACTTACTCATGAAATAATACCAGAATTTACTTATTCTTTCAATAGACATTTATCTAATTTCTTGTAGGTATATGCCCAAATAGGCTAGTCATGGGGAATACAGACTCCAGAATTGTGGCTGTAGTTTCAGGAAACATGGTACCTCATGGACACTGTGTGATGTCTTCCCAGTGTGTCATCTCTCTTGTGTGAAAGCTGTGTAGATCTGCTGATAAGCCGTGTGTCCAGACTTCTACAAAGTAAGCAAGAATGTTCATTATAACTGATTAAGGCTCCTGAGGACAACAACAAAGTCTCCTCATTTTCGTTTTTAATTTCTTTGCTTTTTTTTTTTTTTTTGTGGTACCAGGGATCAAAC
Source organism: Octomys mimax (assembly GCA_002564305.1). NCBI lineage: Eukaryota > Metazoa > Chordata > Mammalia > Rodentia > Octodontidae > Octomys > Octomys mimax. The sequence continues at coordinate 24,257 of NDGM011036611.1, read as the reverse complement.
TCAGGACCTTGCAGTAAGATAGGCGCTTAAGCCGCTGAGGTATATCCCCAACCTCTTTTCTTAGTTTTCAAAAGCATCATTATTTTATATCAAGTGTGGCACAAGTTTTTTTTTTTTTTTGGTCATACAAATTTGACGTCATATTTGGTTTTACCTGACTATATATCAGACAAACAGGATGTGTTACTTCTGAAATGGTTAACTTAAGATTAAGTTTCAGTTCCTGACTTCATTTAGTAATTTTTAGACTGTCTTCTCATTAAGCGGGTCACGGTATGGGTATGGTCATATTATATATTTATAATTAAAACAAGCGTATATATCTGTATATGTGTATTTTTGTATATACTCAATTGGAATAGAGGCATGTCATCTCTGTGTTACAGATTTGTTTAACCGATTAATTAGAGAACCAGTAGGATTGCAAAGCTAGTTTAATAAAGTGAAATTAATAGAAATGTTTAGTCACTGAAAGGAAGGATGCTAGAGTGAGAGTGATGCAAAACTAACTCAGTGTTTAACTAAAACAAATAAGAAATGGAAGATATATGACAGATCTTGTATATTCTTTTTGTTCTGTTTTACTTTGCTTCACTACCTCTTTCTTTTCTTTTCTTTTTTTTAATACCAGGAATTGAAATCAGGATCTTGGGCTTGCCAGGAAGGCACTGTGCCACTGAGCTATATTCCTAGCATATTACCTATTTTTTTACAGTTCTTTAAATATATATATTTAAAAAAATCATTCTGTACAAAAACAGACTATTGTCCTGGTTGAGACCACTTACCACAGTTTGTGGACTTCTGATTAGAGCTAAATGGTAAATAGTAAAACAAAAGATAGCTATAGTGAATTGGATAATCTTTGTCCTTGGGTGTGCCAGTTATATCATATATATATATATATATATATATATATATATTCATATATATGAATAAATCTAGTCAAGGGGATGAGTTGAGTGGGAAAGGCAGTGTCAGTTCAGAGGTGACAGAGTCTGGGATACAATTTCCCGTGTATCCAGTTCTGTGAAGCACAGATGGGCAGTCCAGGGAGAGTTTGTTGAAGAAGCCAGAGGCAGCTTCCTCAAAGAAATGGATGTTGAAAATAAGTTCTGAAGCATTGGTAGGTCTCAACGGGAGGGGAAGACAGAGGGTGCTAAGCCACAGGCCCAGTCCTAGAGGTGTGGCTTTGGCAAGACAAGACTGCAAATGTGAAAAGGGGTCCTTGCTGCTGGAGGGGACCGAACGGAAGAAGAGAAGGAAGTAGAAGAGGCAGGCTGTGTAGGCTGACCACACTAACCTCTTTTTCCAGGAGCCGTCCTGGTTTTCTGCTGTAAAAATTAGTCACCTGCTTCTCCTCTCCAAGTGTCCCAGTTTGGATGATAAATTAAATGGTAAATGGGTCATGTTAAGGAGTTTGTTTCTTACCATCAGACCAGTTGTCAGCATTGAATAGTTTTCACCTAGGCAAGTGTGATGTGATCTGATTTGCATTTTGAAAGACTGCCTTGGTATGTACAGCAGGTCAAGGAGGCCTCAGAGCCTGGCAAATGGTTGTATGCCAGTCAGTTTGTTAAATGGTTAGTTACTTTTTGTCAGTAACAGGTCAATTCCAAAAAAGAAAGGAATATCAGGAAACCATGCTGTTTGATGAAATCATTGGGTTATTGGATAAAGATAGTTGATTTAAAGGTTAAAGATATTTTCTGGTTTATTTAGCTATAACCTATGGCTTGTTCACATTAGTTGCCACATAGTCATACTGCATTGTGTTCCTACAGTAGAAGAGAACATGAAATTATCACAATATGCTAAAGCTCCAAATTCAGTGATGTTCTAAAACTCAGATCAGAATCATAAAATTAGTAAGGGGATTGAATCTCAGTGATTGGCCAAAGGTTGAGATCATGATTGACTTATTCATACTAATACTCTGTCATATAGTAACTTAAGAAAATTTGCTGACTGAAATAATATGCCGTCTAAGAATTTATTTCTTATGGATATTGCACTTTCTCTTGTTGAAAATCTGAGGCATGACCACTCATTGAACTGAAACGTTTGTGTCATTGGCTTAAAAATCTGAATGAAAACTGAAGATTATATAGCTAAGATATTTGCCCATAATACTAAAACATATTTCTGATTAATAGTTTTTGTTCAGGTTTGATGGAAAGCTTCACAAAATATTTTGCGTAGGAATAGAGATAGTAAAACCAGTTATCATCTAAAAAATATATAAGAGTCAAGAGTGGTATAATCCCAGAACTTTGGAAGGCTGAGGTAGGAGGATCACAGGTTAGAGCCTAGCCAGCTCAACTTAGTGCATTAGTGAGATTTTGTGTCAAAAATGAAAAAAGGGACAGTTATAGCTCAGTAGGAAGATCCTAGATTCAATCCCTAATATACTATAGAAATAAGCAAGCAGAATAATAAATGTTATTCAGGTGTTTTATTGAGAACAAATTTAAATAGAATATTTATATAACTTCCTTACTGACAAGAACTGGGAAAAATAACCTGAAACCTAAATAGTTAACCAAACTGAGTACAGAAATAGTAAAATATCTTAGTATAAATAGAGTAACTTGTTATTCGTTCTATAAGTAATTAGAGTTTTATAAATCCAGGACATATGCATAAAGATTTAATATTTCCTCAGGAGAATTGCAGTAATAAAACAATAAACTGATATTCCTCAAAGTTAATTTTTAATATTAATATATATTTACTTAATATTTTCTACAAAGGAGAAATAGGTGTAAAAAATGAATCCAGTATCAGAGAATCTTCAGCAATTTGAAAAACCATTGGGTTAATACACACCCTGTAAGAAAACTGCCAACTCGGGTGCCTCCCAATTTACCCTTTTCATGGTATCATAACAGATTTGATGTCTTGATGCTTGGACCGTCCACTGCTAAGCAATGCTCTCAGGCTATCTGATAGGGCTACTGGTGATTGATCAGTATGCTGATTGGTGTCTATAATGGAAACCTGACACGGGCCCACTTATCAGGAGCAGAATCTCTCAGGCCATGGACCTGAGGCTGAAAGTCCATGAGGAGGGCCAGGCAGCATGTGCATGGCGAATTGGGACATCCTGTGGTGGAGGGAAATGGAGACTGTGAGCACCCACAGTTTGACAAGGTGCTCAGCACAGGAGCTGCTCTGCCCATGCGCTGGCCCGTCCCCTCTACACTGCTGCACTGAGGACTGTTTCCAAGCTCGTGCTGGGAGCTGCGTCCCCCAACAGGGTCTGGAGTAGTCCTTTCTCCTCTGGGTGCTGACTGCACTCTGGCTGACTTGGAGTGTGCTATGTACCTGTGGCCCTGGCACTGCAAAGTGGTGACCATTTCTCTGTCCCTTCCCTTCCTCTAAGCCTGAGAGAGGTAGGTAGGTGTTTTCTAACACTTCACTCGTTTTATAAAATAACTGTTAACACTTCCTCCCTCAGCCTCCTCTGCTTCTATCTTTCCACCCTCATGTCTTTGAAACAGATTTCCTCGGGTTATAACACCGCACGCCTTTGCACAGCGGTTTCCTACGTTCTTGGTGTTTCCCCTCTGTCTTATTATATAGTAACTCACTGACTGCCTCCTCCGTCTGTGTTCCAACTCTGCCTGCTTAGAGTGGACCATACAGATTCCCCATGCTGCCTTCTTCCGCCAGCCACTGTCTTCTCTACTCCAGGGGTTGATGACTTTTTGTGAAAGAGGGAATAACAAGAACATTCAGTTTACAGGGCATAAGTCCTTGTGGCAAATACTGGACATTGCAGTCCTAGCTAGAAAGCACCTTATATAATCTTTATATAGAGGGGTGTGACTGTACTGCAGAACTCAACAGAGCTAAGTATTCTGAGAAGCTGAGCTGGAATTTGGAGCTTGCCTGGAGCTGAGCATCTTTGGAGGAGCTCAGTGGCTGGAGAGCCAGGAGCTAATTGGATGGATGGTGTTTTTCAAGTCATGGCAGGTTTCTGAGCAGTGATTAGATCAAAAGGAACAGAATTGCTGGCTGCTGTGATAAAGACACTGAAAGAGCAGAGGAGAAAAACAGAAAGGAGAAATGTGTCACGGATCAGGATGGTAACAGTGGAGGAGATAAGAGTGATCAGCCCGGTGACAGTGAAAGAAGGGAAAAGTGGGTCAATTTTACATGTGGGCAGAAACATGCACATGCACACATACATGCACATGCACACATACACACACATGCACGCACTCACATGAGCTGCAGAGATAGTCTGGTCTTCTAAGCACCTGCCTAGCAAGCACAAGGACCTGGGTTCAATCCCTGGTACTGCATGTCATGCTGGCCCTGGAACCCTGGGTGTGGTGATCCATGCCTGAGTGTGGTAATCCCAGCTCTCGGGAGGCTGAGACAGGAGGATCACTATGAGTCTGAGCTGCATAGCCAGACCCTGTACCAAATAAATAATTTTACAAATTGTATATATCATCCAAAGGAGTAAGGTCATACATAGAAGTATTATTAGGACAAAAACAGTTTTTCAAAGTAAAGTTGGAATAATAAAGTATAATGCTATAATGTAGCAACTAGCTCTAGATTTACATTGCATTTATTATTTCAGTAGCATTTAAAATTTATACAGGGCATGGCACCTGCCTGGTAGCCCAGTTGTTTAAGTTCCTGCTCATGCAAATGCAGTCAGGCATGGGATACCGCAGTTCGATCCCTGCCTCCACCTCCCTTACCAGACCTGCCCTTAAAGCAGCCTGAGCCAGCAAAAAGAAAGAAAGAAAGAAAAAAAATCATTCTCAACTTTTAGGCCTGGCAGATAGCTCAGTGGAATAAGCATTTGCCTGGCAAGTGCAAAGTTCTAAATTCAATCCCTGGTAACACACACACACACACACACACACACACACACACACACACACACAAAGACAAAACTTCTACAGGGCGAATCAAGTTTGGAACATAAATATGCAAACAAATTTTCAGAATAGGTTTTCAGAGATGAGAGAATTGGGCTGGTGACTCTAAGGAAATTTCAGGTGTGAAAATTAAGATAACATGTTAGTTGCAAAGAGAGGATGATGTAATAAGTTTTCCATTTACTCTGTTCTCCAAAGGCTGGTGTCAGAACAGCAACTTACTGTTCAACTTACTGTTCATGAAGCTGTCATGCTAAATGTTTTAATCTTTCTTTGTAGTTATTCATTAAAACCCACTTAAAAACAAAATGAAAGATGTTTTCATTTTTAACTTGTTGAAATGTTGAAGAGTGATAAACTTCACACTTAGGAGACATTCTTTAATTTTGTATTGATAATGATCATAGTATTTTTTAAATTTCTTATTAATCATAATTGTCCACAAATAGAGAAATCCAAAGTTTGGGTTGGAAAGAAACTTAAAAAAGAAAAAAGAAAGAAAGAAAGAAAAGAAAAAAGAAGCTTACAGGATCCTCTTGAAGGATTCTGTAACCCAATGCTTATCAAGTATTTTTACTGTGACCTTTAAAGATTTTATATCATGACCTATTGTATACTGTATATGTCAATAAAAGTTGCACAAAATATGTGTCCTTTAATATGAAATGCATTTCAATATATTTTCTTTAATATCTTTATTAGAAAAGAGAGTGTTCCATTTTTCATTGCAGAAGTGACATCTCTTTATCTTCAAGAAATTTACTACTTAAAAAATACCTTTTCTTTGCCATGTAGTGTTTATTGCATTTCCTCCCTGATTTCTCCTGTCCTTACCAAAACTGATACAGTCCTGAAAATATGGGAAGCTAGACTAAGATGGCAACCTCTCTTTTTGAATATTCCTAATGGTTGAGGATATCCATGAAAGCCAGGTGTCACTGTGCATGAATATAATGCCATCATCCAGGAGGCTGAGGTAGAGAAAATAAGATCAGGCTGGGTTACATAGTAAAACCAGCTAAAACAGAGACAGGGACAGGGATGGAGACAGAAGAAAAGATACCTTGTGACATATGATTAGTTTTGTTTAAGTATTGAAAGATGTAATGACAGAAAGCCATTTTAATTTTTGCCATATGGTTTAAGGTTTATTGGTAGATATTTTCTCCAATGCACAGCCTTTATGTAGCTTTATAAATTACGTGTTAAAAATACCTAAAAATTAGAATGAACTATGGCTTTTATGCCTGTTTTGTTTGCCTTGGCCCGCTAACCCAAACTTCCAAGTTTTTATTTATTTCTTATTAGTACATGGGTGGGATACATAATGAATACATCCATGGTGGGGTATTGATACATATTGAGTCTTTTTTTATTTTCCCCTCCTCTTTCCTCTTCTCTTTCCCACTATCCCTTGATTCCCTTCCCATATGCAAATGGTTTACCTCCTTATTTTCTGTTCTCTTTTATTTTGCTCTTTAAATTATTTGTACTTTGAGTCTCTCATATAAAAGTAAACATCTCAAACATTTTATGTCCAAATTTAAAAAGTGTTACATTAAGCACAGAAAATTAAAGTATAAATACTATAGATGACTATTGACTTTTACAGTAGCAACATAAACAATGAATCTACATCTGTACCTCCATCCATCTAGAATTTGATGTATTTTGAAGTAAAATAAGCCATATACATGTATCTACATTTCAGAGAAACAGACTGCATGTATTTTTCATATTTACTGAAGTTAAATTTTATTTTGTAAAGGTAAAAAAATAGTGCCATTTTATTAACTGTAAGGAAAACAAAGTACACATGCAGATTTGCCATTACTTTTCTACACATTAGTTTGATTTTGAATTTTGTTTTCAGTGCTTCTGTGTTTTCTATTGGGAAAGTTTTCTCTCTAGAAGTGACTGGCTTTGTCACAGAAGACCTGATAATAATGGCTGAGCTAAAATTTCTTCTTGCACTGTTAAAATGCTCTAATGCTCTTTTCTTTTCTTTTCTTTTCTTTTCTTTTCTTTTCTGTCTGTCTTTCTTTCTTTCTTTCTCACTTCACTTCACTTCACTTCACTTCACTTCACAAAAGAACTCAGTGTTGACCTCCCTGTTAGAATAAAAGTTTGGCAGTTGCAAGACTTACCTTTGCTAGTCCTCAGTCTAGCTGTGATTATAATTAACTACTGAGGGGAGAGTAAAAAAGATCTGAATTAGGGCCAGCCAGATAGCTCAGTGGATTAAAGTGCCTACTTAGGCGGATGCAGGGACCAAGATTAATCCTCCACATGCCATGCGGGCCCTGCCCTTGGGGCACACTGAGACAGCAAAAGAGACTGGGCATGGTGGTGCACCCCTGTAATCCCCGTGCTTGGGATGCTGAAAAAAAGAGGATCACTATGAGTCTGATCTCCGTAATGAGACCCTGTAGACCCTGTAGACTCTGTACTGAAAAATATAAAAAACAACAACAACAAAACTGACTTAAAAGTTGCCATTTTTACATCCCAGAATGTGAACCAACTCCAGCTACCTCCATCTTTTTGCAACACAACACACCTAAAAATGCAAATATTCTCTTGTTATAACCAAACTGTTGCTCAGTGCTGACAAATAGTGATTAAGTTGGTGTAATACAATCTGTTCTGTATGAATTGCCTTAGTAGTATGGTAACATTGGCAGTATCGCTCTACCATGTCAATTTTAGAGAATTATACTAATTCTTCCATATTTTCTAAGCCAAACTTGTTCTTTTTCTGCTAACATTTGCTTTTGATAGGGAAAGAATTAGTTGAAGATAGTGTGGCCTATTACACATTTCAGATTTTTTCCTGTTAGATATTGTTGCCTAACAATTTACGTTGTAGATTTAATGCATTTAAACAACATCAGTTTATTATTTGCATCAGTTCTTTGTATTGCCTGGATTCAGATAGATGGCTTTCCTAGTCAAAGGCCATTCGTGCAGCTGCATTCACCTATGAGTTCTCATCAGGGAGTGTCCCCATGCCCTCTCCTTTTCTGGGATTTCTCTTCTCACTCCCCCTAGTCTTTTAGTACTTGTCTCACCCAACCTGACTGTTTTACCACAGCAGGTAGTTTCCAAGAGGACGACTGCCTTTTACAGTGTTTGCATTACACCTGTTAAGCACTGAAAGCAGATCACATAGCCAAGTCCAGAGTCAGTGTAGAAGGCACTGAGGTGCACTGAAGTAGTTGACTGCCACCTTTCTTTAACCTGTTTTACTGGGGATGGGGAGAAGGCAGTGAATTTGTGTTGTAAGGAAAAGTGAGAAGCAGTATAATCAGAACCAGATAATTTTTTGTTTAAATGACTTCATGAAATTAAGCTGGGTGTGGTGGAGCAATCGTACAATTCCAGCACTCCAGAGTTAAGAGGCAGGAAGATTGCTGCAACTTTGAGGCCAACCTAGGCTACCTACTGAGTTCGAAGGCAGCATGCACTGCATGATGAGACCTTGTCTGAGAAAACAAACATATAAACATAATTCCACAAAATTGTAATGAATGATCTTGATTTTATTTGGTTGGAGGTGAGGGGTGCTATTAGGTAACAGAAGAGGAAATGCAGTACTAAAACTGAAGTGCCTATATCCTATTGGCCTTTTTCGAAAGGTAATAAATTTTCATAAAAATTATATTTAATATTTTTGTGTAGATGTGTGTTAAAGATTGAACTCAAGGCCTCACATGTGCTGTTAACCTAGAAAGTTTGTTAGTGTCTCATATGCTGTGAATGCTCATTTGGAATATCCATTGGACTCTGATGGTCCTTGTATAGACAACACAAAACAACTCCTGCTAAAATTATTGGGTGTTCCATAGTGAGCATTGTAATTTTAAACTTTATTGTATTACTTAACCTGTAAGTAAAATGAAATATTAAAATGAATAGGAAACTTTTATGAAATGTAAATTTTTTTTTCTCAGATTATACAAGGGCTCTGATCCAATTTGACCGCTAACACTTTTGAGGCGCTAACACTTACCTAAGACTTAATGAAATAATACAAGCACGTGAGACATGAAGAGAAAGTAGTGATCTTGTGATCACTTGAACATAAACTACCAAATTGAGAACATATGCAGGGAGGAGAAGAGAATTACCTGTGGGTGTAGGTCAGCCAACCTCTGAAAGTAGTTTAGCCTCAGAGACACTTTTCTTTTTTTTTTAGAAGTCTATTACTTAAAGTTCTAAAAACGAAAATTTTATTCCAGATAACCATAATATTGTTTTAGTTTATGAAAATTAATTTATTTCAAACTTTGAGCAGACTTCAGGAAAGGACTTCCAAGATGCTTTTTAATCAGTTTTCTCAAATGCTGCTTTCATTATCTTCCTTAAAATTTCTCTCTAAAAACATTGTAATTGAGCCAATTGTGTGTGCCCATGTGTGCAGCTTATGGAAGTGACAGTTGTAGCAAGAGCACCATACACAGTCCTTCAGCCTCATGAGCTGTGGCACGGCAGAGCTGGCCATGTAGTCTCGGTAGAACAGCTGTGACCTGCACAGTGACACAGTGTCACATGAGCAACCAGGACCTTGTGCAGTTCCTTTTGTGTGAGAATGAATCAATAGCTATTTATAGAGAACAATTAATGTAACATTTTGCAAAACCGAACAGATCTTTCAACCCTTGAAAAAATGTTAAAAACAAAATAAGAGTGGAAGTTGAAGGATACTTTTGACATATAGCAAAGGCATGATGAAAAACATGATGTCTCAGGCTGCATAAAATTGTCTGCTAGATGGTGGATGTACTCTGACAACAGAATGGGAGACTTAAAAATCATACAAGGAAACAAATGCATCCCAATCCTTGAAAACATGTTCTTGAAGACTGTCAGATACAGTGGATAAGTGAAAGTCACAATGATTCCATGTAATTGTTTTTCTAGTTTCTTACTTTAAAAACCATGTAAGGAAGGAAGGGCATGAGAAAGGACAGAATAAAGAAAGAAGAAAAATATGTCTGTAGTAATCCCCAGTAAAAATAATGTTGATTTTTCTGTGATACAAATGATATATCATTTGTTGTGATTAAATAGCACATGGTCAGATGACTGGAAAGATATATTTGAGATTGTTTTATATTTGTATGATGCCAGGGAGTGAGCCCGGACAGTTGCTTTGTCTTGAACCATTATCACATGCTTGTTGGCTAAGTGGTTTTGTATCCTGAACGTGATCTCAGGCTTGCATTTTTAGCAACTTATGACTTGTCACAAGAGTTCATTTCCAGATGGTGGTCATTTACAAGTTTGATTAAGAGAGTGGTAAGTCATACTAAGAAAGTTTTCTTTTTTTAGAAAGTTTTATTCTTGATATGACTTTCAGTTAATACTGCTTCTAGAATTGCACCTGAAATCGCCTTCTCTCTTGGGCTGTACTCTGAGCAGCACCCCAAGATCCCACCTTAACGTCAAGCATTTTCCTTGAGTCCGTAGAAGAACAAAGTTGTTTCCTTCTGAACATATTATGAATTGTACTTTTCATTTTAGCTTTGTTAACATCAGACTTCAACTTGTTTCCAGAATAATTCAGTGAGTTATGAGTAAAGCCATGCCTTTACTTGAACTCATTTAAACACTAATTTTCTTAGGCATCTCTGAAACTGTGTCAAGAAAATCACTAAGATATAGGCCATGACCTATCTCTTTACAGGGCTAAATAATTTTGATCAGAACATACTTTATCATACAAAACTCTTCAGTTTTCTTCAGCAGCCTAAATTTAAATAAAGGCGAGCAACATTTATGATATTGGAAAACCGAAGAATGCACCTCACACAGCTAAATTTATATGAGTTTCTTTGCATATCAATCATTTTAATTTAGACAGGAATAACTTTACTACTCTTTGGCAAATTGTTCTATATAAAACCTTGGTATGGTAAGTATTTGAAAAAGACTACCATGTACCAGATTTCTGTGTAAGATGCAAAGACTTAAAAATACGGTTCCAAAACTACAAATTCCGGTGCATATGTGGAGAAACTGTTTGAGGAAATATTACTAAAGCTGTTATGAACAACAGAAGGGAGTTCTGTTCATATGGACATTTTTGTTTAAAAAAATATTTTAAGTGTGTAAGGATCTACAAGTGTCAGATCTTCTGATTTGGCCATTAGGCACTGTACACATACTGAATAAGCTCACTGTACCCCATAAATATGTACAATTACAGTAATTTTGAAAATCAAAATTAAATCTCATTTTTTAAATTTGTCTCAAACTTACTTTTCAATAAATATTCTTTTACAGTTTCAAAAATATATAGTTCCAACTTAATAACATTGATGAGAAGGAAGTTCTAGATCTTTAAAGAAAGAGTATTCCACTTAGGAAATAAAGATAAAATATGCTGTATCTGTGAATTCATGGTGACACTATGACAAAATAATAAGAGAAGAAGACTGCACTATGTTTGTGTTTCAGACATTCAAGCAAAACATTTCAAGTCTCAGTTGGGCTACCATTCCAACTACCTCCACTATAAGCCTTTTCTTCTAGTTAACTATGGACAGATCCACATTGTATAAGTAATTATCTGTAATTTGGGCTATATTTTCCTGTAATTTGGTGTGCTCCACCAACACCCAAAGCCAGCTGATTGATATTCCACACTAATTGTCCCAAGATCCAGAGGAGGTGGCTCTGGATTGGAAAGCATGGAGTGGAATTCCACAGGTGCTATAGATTGCACCTCCAGGTGATTGTAGCTTCCAGGATAACTTAAATATTCTTTTTAAGAGACATTTTCCATATAGTGGTCATCACTGCATGGGTAGTATACTAAGAATACATCATAGATCTTCTTTGTCCTTTTATGAAAGCAGTTGTGTTCTGCAGTTTTGTTGCTTTCCTTGCCATCTCTTGTAAACAATGATGGTCAAGCCATCTCTGCAAGGGATTTGGATAAATAGGAGGAATTACCATCTGTGGGGGGTAAGCCAAGAGGAGAGAGAGATTATACAAAAATAAATGGATAAAGCAGTATGTAATTTATATACATGTGGTTTGGTATAGCATGAACCAGCTAATGTTTTAAGTTCAGAAAAGGCATATATTTATTTCAGCAAGAAGTAGTATAAGTCTAACTTATTGGAAAATATGTATGAATTTGAAGAAGGTATAATTATTTTTATCAAAGTTCTAAAAATTCACTTTTAGTTGATAGGGTTTTGGTTACTTGAGTAATGAACATAGAAACTGTGGTTTTTAGTTTTTATTTTAAATTATTTTTAATTTTTATTAATATATGTTTGTAGCACATAATGATTGCATGCATTGTGGCAACATGGTACCTAATATATCTTAATTCTTTTTACCTCCCTTTCTCTTTCCCTCTCCTCTCAAACAACTGGGCTTTGGAAGATGGGCTAGAGAGTGCTATGCGAAAATTCCAGGACAAATAGGAGAGCAGAGGCAGGCAGAGAGTGTAGCCTCCAGTGATCCCTCTTGTTCTCCTGCTGCAATGATCAAGGCATGGGTTGCTGAGAGGAATGTCAGAGAAGCGGAATTGTGAGAACCTGGCGACTTTGGATATATAATGGTCACTGACATTTGTATAGTTCTTACCTAGCAATTATAGATCATTTAATTTTATTATGTCATTTAATCTCAACCATTATATGATGTACAAGTACTAATATCATTGTAAGTTAAACTTGTAGACTTAATGTCATTATCAGAACCAAAACCAGAACTTTGAGCCTGTCTGAAACCTAACAGACACTGCCTTATCTGAGGCTAAAATGAAGATCACTGCTGTATAGGAGACAGGTGCCCACGAGGAGACGGGCTTCATGCTGAGAGTTGGCGTGAGCATAATGCACACTTTGTTCTCTTTCTTTATTTTCAGTACGACTTCATGACAGCATATCAGAGGAAGGATTTCATTACTTGGTGTTTGATTTGTAAGTACTTTATGCTCATTTATTTTTTCTAACATCTATGAAAGTCATTTTTAATTAAACATGATTTCTTTGATTTATACAATCTAAAGTAATAACCATTATTTTTTTACTCTTCAAGACTGTCCAATTTGAATTTTTTTGAAAAGGGATGTCTACTTCTTTGTTTATTTAGCCATTTTACTTAATATATAACTTAGTCTTTATAAATGAAACACACATGAGTCTATTTTCAATTGTCTATTGTGATGCATAGATAGTTTCGTGTTTTACCTTGGGGTACAAAAATGAATGTACAAAAAATTTTTTCCTTTGAATTTTTTATGAGCTTGTAAATATTTTCTATAAAAAGACTCAAGGAAGAAATTGTTATTTAAAAAAGTTTTTAATTTAAACTAATTGGGATTTTTAAACCAAGATTTTCTCAACAAAAACACAGGGAAAATAATGACTGAAAGGAATATATTTTAAAAAGCCACACACAAGTAGTAGGAATTTATTAAATATGTGCTTTCTGGAAGTCAATTTATACTACTTATCATAAGATTTTAAAATGCTCACATCATTTCAGTAATTTCTTTTCTGGCAACAAGTCATGAAAATTCAGGTAAAGTTTTATATTAAAAGATGCTCTTTATATCCTCTTTTGTAATGATAGAAATAAAAGAACAAAACTAACTTAAGGGTGATAGCTACATTGTTATATATATTCATATAATAGACTGCTAGAACATTTAATGTGATGTTGATACAGTTTTGGGAAATACATAAAAAATATTTAGCGTAAGCTGAGCCTAAAGATAGGCTTCCTGCTACATTTTGTTAATTCAGCCCTTCAATGATGTCATAAAAAAATGTATTGCTTCCATCTGCTGGTTGATGTTATTGTGGGCTTATCTTCATGCTCAGGCTCTCTATGGTGTTAAGTTGATCATTTCATTTCAGAAATCACAATGATTTGCAAAGTCAGAAAAAAGGAATAATACTTCATTGCGTACTTTCTCTTTATCCATTTGGAAAAGTGTTCTCAGGAACCCCTTAGATAGCATCTGGTAATGAATCCTTAATTAGAATTCTTCTCAAGTTTCTTGGTATCTGTGGACATTAATTTTTTAACCCTTATAACCCAAATTCATTGATGTTCATTTCCCTCATATAAAATGTGTAAGTCTTACATATAACCAATATATATATATGTATATATATATATATATATAACTCCCAAATACTTGAAATTATCTCAATATTACTTATAGTACCTAATGAAAAGTACATGCTATATAAATAGTTGCTATACTGTATTATTTATGGAATAATGACAATTAGAAAGTCTGCACAGTCAGTAAAGTTCTCTTTTCTTTTTAGAGTATCTTTGATTTGGCATTGGTTGAATCCATGCATGCAGAACCCACAAAGTTGAAGAGCCAACTGTATTGGAAAGTGAATGGGATCACAATTGGCATTGATAGCCATGATCCAGTCTGTAGGTCCAGTGAGAGAAGAACCTCCCCTGAATTATGTAACTCCTGGCTTTGAACAAACTCATAATTTTATTATCTGTGAAGAAAGGTAGTCTTGCCCATGGGTGGGCAGCCAAGAAGGTCTGCCATACTGGGGCACACCCACATGTGTGCTGAAAAATAGACATGTCCACCATGAGACCCACAGGCTACCTGTTGCCCTGGACTGCTAGTAATGAGGCCTCACAATATGGTAAAATTTTAACATTATTGTGTGATTTTTAGCAATATTTTTTGTGTCTACACGTTCAAGTGTAGGCAAAGGAGGCAACACCAACAGAATGCTATGTAGAGCAGAGCACAGGGCAGTGATGACTCTGCTTCTTGCGTTCACCAAGTAAGCCATTCATTCAAAGCCTATGTGTATCAGAGAGCATGTGTACTTGTGTGATCTGCTGAGGAAAATACAGCAATTGCCAGTAACAGTATTTCAACTATGACTTCACTGTGCCTGGGGAGGCAGGCATTGATTGTATGAGGCAGACATGCAAGTTTTCTCATTAAAATTAGACTTGTTGTATCATTTATTTAACAAAATAATTCATTAACTTGAAATGTTTAAAGATATCATTATATTTCATTTAGAGTCCAAAATAATTCCTCTTCACTCCGTATAGTCCAAGCAAGTCAGAAGTTGAACACTATGCAGTAAAATAAAGATGGCAGCTCTGCTCCTGCACAGCCCTACTACTCAGGCTGCTTTTGCAGCCATGGTCCACCCTCAGGTCTCTTACAGTATGGTGCAGTGTCACTGCATGCCGTGCAAGTCGTTCTTCCTCCTCAGTCCTGAAGAGCACCTATTGTTTGCTGCTCATCTCATGGTTTGCTTTTCCTGATGCTGCAAGATCCTTTCTTTTATGATTTCCCTTCTTGAACATTCATTAGGCTTTCTTGCATAACAAAAAATTACTAGTTTTACTTTTTCCAAAAATGTCTCATTCCTTCCTTGGTGATAGTTTAGCCAGATAAAGAATGGCTTGTTCTTTTCTTTCAATGTTGTCCCACATTTTTCTTTCTTTTTTTGTCGGAACTGGGGGTTGAACTCAGGCCCTTGAGCTTGCCAGGAAGCGCTTATTCCACTGAGCCATCTCCCCCGCCCCACCACATTTTTCTTGAGGCCTTTGCTGTTTGATGAAAAATCTGTCACTCTAATTATTTTCCTCCTAAAAATAAAGCATTCTTTCTCTCTGACTGCTTCAAAGATTTTTCCTTTTGTTTTGTTTTCAGGAGTTTTACTATTACTAGTCTTGACTCACATTTAATAAGGTTTATTTTATTTGGGTTTTTGTTTAGTCTCATCCTGCTGTAAAATCTCCATCTTGTATGCTGAATCACTCTCACTGCTACCAGGGAATAAGAGTGGATTAGGAGAGAGGGATACCTTCCTCAAAGAGCAGTTTACACTTTAATTTTATGCAAAAAAAAAAAAAAATTGAGGACAGAGAACTCTTTATGTTGATTTTTCAATTACCTTTAGCTCAAAATAATCCTTATACTAAAGTGGCATGTTTTAGGATGACATATTCTGACCTTCTTCAGTTACATGAAGTACTTCAGTGTTAGGTGAAATCCTCTGCCATACCACTTTTCTACTGGCACTGATAAAGGAGAAATGTAACTTCTGACCTGTTAGATGTACTAAGTTCATGACTCCACAACATCGAGTAATGAAGTCACAAACCAAAGGAAGAAGTTACTGGAAATCAGGAAAGAATAGCTCCTGGATCCCCATAAGTGGGCCAGAGTGGGTGGTCAGAAGCCTTTTTTCAGGAGTAATGTATACAGTAAAACAACATGGGTCAATCAAAAATGAATCTATGGGATTACAAGTAGGCTGCTTAGCTAATATTGATCCAATAGGGAAATGAGCCACACAGAAAGCGTACATGGAAAGAAGAGAGGCATTTTTTAGAAGAGATGGATCCAATGCTCTGGTCACTCACTTGGATGACTGATGCCTCTCTAGCCTTCTAGAACTAGGTGTTGATAATTGCACTATAATTTGAAGTTTTTTGCATATCTCTTAGGGAGGTGTGCAGGCCTGGAATTGCATCTTCCTCTTGGGGCTTGGCCTTCTTCAGATGGCTTACACACTGTTTTGGTATGTTCTCCTCGTCTGCAATACTCTTCTGAGGACCCATCCCTCCCTGACTGCATGTTAATTTTTAACTCAGCTGCCTATAATACCATCATTATTAAATCTAAATTGTATACTTCACAGATTTCTATGTTACATACTAAATTAAGGGAATGATAAGAATCACATAGTTTCATTTTCTTCCCCAACATTTTTTTAATACAGCAAAATAGTTGATGAAGAACATATAAAGAAAGCAGTTCACGTGAAAAGTTTATAACCACAGTAAATTATGTCTATAACAGTGATATTTGCTTTTCTGAAATCAAAGTGAAGTGATTTCTGAAGCTGAAGAATTTATATACAAACCATAATAATTTGAAATATGTTTTGTGTCAGACAACTGAACCTCTGCTTCCAGAATTTTCAGACCTTTATAGTTATTCTATTTTAAGTTTAAGATGTAAATTATTAAAAGTCCTAATAAAAATGATTTGCCAGTAAATGAAACCAGTGAACTAGCTGAATAGAATGCTATAAGGTACTCAACTGTAGGGACAATTGCAAAGCAGTGATTGAAAGTACAGTATAGATTTTTCAATGGCTAAGAAGATAGTATAGCCTATATAAATATGTAATTACTTAAAATTATGTAATTGTTTTGATGCTAATCAGGGGAAAGTGTGTTGCTTTAGGAAAATACACACTTTAAATATTGTTAAGTGTGATATCTTAAAGATATCAATGAAGTACTCATATGGGAAAATTGGAAGCCACTTAGCCAATCAGTTCCAAGATAAAATAGCTATGTGGATTCCTGAAGAAAGAATGTTCCTTGTGTTCTTCCTTTTGACGCTGGTTTTGGCAGCATAGTCCTGGTGCTCACTTCCTGTGGAATGTCAGCTATTCAGAATGTAATGGGAAGCTCTATTTTTGTAGGTGCTTTGAGTAGTTTTGTAATGCAATACTTTTCACTTTCTAAAAATCAAAACAAAGGAGGACAGGTGTTCTATGAAAAACAATTTTTTCTTGCTGTTTGAAATTTACATATATTTTACATGGTTATTTCCTCATCATTTTCAGCTACAAAAATGTTAGGAGTCTCTTTTGTGAATAGACTTAGGAATCTGTGGGAAAGACGCTCAAGAGAACAAAAGCATCATCACATAAATAATGAGCTGCCTGACTTGGACTCAGCCTTCCTCAAGGCTTATGCCTAGCAGAGCTTTTAGTTCTGTGTCAGCAGCTCAGCAAAGCAAGAAGGACTAAGCTTATAGGTATGTGGACATATCAGAAACCTAAGGAAGACAGTAAATTGAAGACATAGAGGTAGACTTACTGGCGCAAGGAAGAGTCTTGCGTCTTTGGCAGAGAAGACAGTTCTTGTCCATTTTGAGGGCTGAGGAGAAATAAAACTTTGATAACACAGTCACCTTGACAGGTGTTGACATGAAAAAACTATTTTCCCTGTGTCTTAGATTCATTGACTGGGCTTGTAAATTAGACTGAAGTAAGACAGTTTAAAAAAAAAAAAATCTGTTTCTATTGTTATGATAAAATTTCCCCCTTTTGAAAAATCAAAAAACGGAATACTTTAAGAGAATGTGATGTGCTGCCTACCCTTCCCCATGTTTTCATACTTATACCAGCAAAATAACTTGATCAAGTTGCGTGTTTTGTAGCTGACACCATTTCTCATTTGAAGTTATATAATATTTTTAAAAATATGTACCTTTTCAGACCACCTCCGTTGGTCTATGAAGCTGATACTTTTATTAGTATCATCAGGACCAAAAGAGAAGTCAAAAACCTTTGAGTTTTCAGACTGTATATTTCAGAAAATAGACTGCATGACTTAAAAATAAATCCATGGTATTGGCCTAGTTTGGTAAAACTTCAAGAATTTCAGAGGATTGGGAGAAAGAGCCAGTGTTCATTCAGGCCAAATTCCTAGGAAGCGCTAAGAAGAACCGAAGCTGAGGCAGACATGAGGTGTCTTGGAAATACCTTTTCCTGCAACGGGTATACTTAGTCTCCACCCACTCTGCCAGCCCCTGCAGATAAGCTGATGCAGAGGAAAGTGAACAACAATTTCTGTCTTTAAAAAGTCTGTAGAAACAATCTCTCTCAAGCTACATTATGGCATTCTTTCCTCTGCTAGAACATTTGATTGCATGACCATGTTGGCACTATATACAAAACACACAGATAAGGTGTGAGACTTTTCAGAACTCTGAGAACAGCTGGTGTGTGCAGTGGTTACTCAAACATCCCTGGCTATTTAGAATTCTGTGATGCTAATAATATACTCATATATCTCACAAAGCATGTATATGCCAATGATTATTAAATTTTTTTGTGATGAGGACTACTGGTTTCATTGCATGGACTCCTTCTTGCCTCTCGAAATTTGCCTAGTATAATATATTGATAGATGTATATCACTGTAATGTGCATATGTAACAAGCAGTAGAACAGTTCTCACACACAGATCAGAAGCTCTTGAAGTCTAACTGTCCTGTCAGTACTGTACATTGCAAAGCAATACCAGAGAAAAAGCCTCCAGGTTAAACTCCTATCCAAAGACAGAAGAATCAATCAGTAAATTACAATACAGTAGGATTTGTGCTGTCGTATTTTGCTCTACATATGGATTGAAACAAGTAAACAAAAGACTTAGAATGAAGGTGGATAGCCCAGCAAGTAGTCATGGAAATAAAAGAATGGGGAGAAAGAGGAGAGGGAGGGAAAGAGGAGAGGAGAAAGAGGAGAGGGAGAGAAGAACTGAAAAGTAGATTCCGTTTGGCAATTTGGGGAGGCTGTATTGGATATTTAAGTCAGGGTCTTCACACAGAGCCACATCCCCTTTTAGTTTTTTTAAAGCCACTCAGGCTGGGCTGTTGATCCTGCTGCCTCAGTCTCTCCAGGAGCTAGGAATACAGACATACACCACCATGCCTGGCTTCTATAAAAATGTTCTGTAGAATAACATTAATTATAAATTTTGTAATTTATAATTACAAAAATGATTGAAGCATCAATGCTGTTACTGAAAATAGCCATAAATATTGTGGGTCTCTCTTGTTCTTAGATAGCAGAACTGTTTTTGAATCAGATTCTTTGGGATCTTTAAAAATGGAATTTACTATTCATTATGGTGAAGATCTTTGAGCGTAGAATGTCAATAAGTATCTAGTTGGAAAAGAAGAGATTTCTTAGTAATTATCCCAAGCAATTTCATTGTTCCTTTAATTGGAAAATTAATAAAATTGTTAGCAGTTTTGTTATGTTTTTAAAGGAAGAACATTTTAAATGACCATGGTAATTTGTCATTTTTATAGAAAACAGTAGAAATATTCATATGCTTTTGATTGTTTTTCTAAATGGAAGGCAAAATCCATGATGAACTTCTTGTGAATTACAGTGTCCCACACTGGCAAACTGAATCCTGGTTCTTTTGTGTTAATAAAACCTTTGAGTCTGTGTAGGAGAAGAGGTAAAGAGAGTGGTTTAGTTATACTCTATTGAAGGAGGGAAATGCTGCATGGGGAATGACATTTGATGTCACCTGCCAATTGTTGCCAGGGATAACTATCTTAAATTCCAGAGAACCTTTTTCCTTCTTCATGTGATTAAGGATTTCTTCTTGGTAGTTGTGGCCCATCATTGATTGTTGTTCTTTAATATCTAAATGGATTTCTGTTTTACTTGGACTTGTATGGATTTCTCAGATTTCTTCATTTTATTCTCTAATACTAAGGATTAAACCCAGGGTCTTCCCAACAAGCTATATTCCTAGCCCATTTTAATTTTTATTTTGAGGCAAGATCTCATTAAGTTGTCCAGATGGGCTCAAACTTGCAATCCTTTTGGTTCAGTCTCTGAGAGAGCTACAGTTATAGGCACATGCCACCATACCAGGCTATAATAGTTTCTTGTGTTTGTTTTTAAAAGAGCCTCCAGAGGAGGCACATATGTGAACTTCTTGTCTTTTGCCAGTGGTCTGTATTTCTTTGGGACTTTGCCAGCAGGAGGGCCATTATCAGATGCACACTCTCAAACTTCCAAAGTTGAGTGCTAAATAAACCTCTTATATATAAGGTCACCTAGATAGAGGCACTTTGTTATAGTAGTAAAAAAAGGATTGATGTATTTGTAAAACTCATAAATGGGCTGAGGGCTAAGGTTGAGTTCCCCGGGGGTCTCATCCACCCTGAACTTGAGCAGTTCATCCTGATTTCTGCTTTCCTACTTCATGTGATTCTAAGCAGGTGTTTGCTTGTGGATGTCTGCTGTGGTGAACTGTGAGACTCCGCACATACCTGCTTCACTCTCCAGGATTTGAGGCAGTGTTTTGTATCTTAACCTCATCTGTTGACAGATTGAGCAACACTGTTGAATTTCAGTTTGGTTAGCTTTTTGCTCGTTGTTATTACAGAATGATAGCTCTGAGCATCTCCGTTGGACCAGAAACAATTCCTCACAAGCTTTTTTTTAACCTTACATTTTATAAAATCCATGTAAATTCAAAATTATTTTGACTTGGAAGTGTAAAGAAGTATCTTGGTTACTTTTCTCATTGCTGAGACAAAATACCTGTCACCCAAAGTTAAAAGAGAAAAGGCTTATTTGGGTCGCAGTTGGTAGAGGTTTCATTCTGTAATCTGCTGGCTCCAGGGCAGGGTGGCTCGGCAGAAAAGGATCACAGAGGAGAACAGTTCATGGTGCCCACAAGATAGCAAAAGCAACAGGGGAGAGTGACTAGCCTTTTTCTGATCCTTGCATACAGGCCACCTGCCTTAGGGTATGAGTAGCACTCATGTCCTTCATCCAGTATCACACACTCTAGCCACCTCTGAAAAGGCTACCACTCATGACTGCATGTAGCTTTGGGAGACGTAAACCATAACAGGAAGACATATTTATTCATTAGCTAGAAGCCTTAAATCAGTAGTAGAAATTTATTTTTAGGATATGTCTTGGGATAATTAGAAATCTGGTCTATCTGTTCTTCATACAGTATATGTAGGCAGTGCTGATAAAGTAAGTACTTTGACGACTCCCAGGAAAAAACACTAAAAGTCATCACATTTTTAACACATTAAAGTTTAACCATGCTTACTACCTCTTTTTGTCCAACCATATTGAAAAAAAACACAAGTTTCTCAAGAAGTTATTTAAATGCGAAACCACAGATGCTTATTTAAATTGCTAGAAACCATGGATGCTTATTTAAATTGCTACCTTAAGTAAATTTACCTTAGCTTCAAGGTCTCATGATTCTCTTTGAAAAGGGCCTGAATGGCTGGCTATCTTGGGTATAAATTGTCATCTTGAAGACAATTTGTATCTGTGGACTGTCAGTGACATTCTGCTATGTGAGAGTATCTGGAAAAGTTACAGTTTCGAAGATGTTGGACTAAGTTTAGCAGTCAGCTTCCTCAGTGGGTGAGGATATTTTCTGCCATGTGCTCATCCATCTCATCTCCCAGCCTGGACTTTGTAGGCAGGAAGCCCAACTCCTACTTGATCTCTGCTTACTTTTCACTTCTGCTTGAGACACCCAAACTTGGCAGGCTCTTCTGTTGGCTTGCAGTTCGTTTCCCCTGTCACCCCTCTTCCCAAGTACTTTAGTACTTTAGACAGTATCTGCAAATAGATTTACTATTATAATACACTCATTTAGTGAATACTGATTGAGTGCTAATTATATGTGAAGCACTTTGCTAAATATTTGAGATAAGACCTTGAATAAGGGATGGCCCTTATCTGCATGGAGCTTCCACCTTATTGAGGACAAGGGAGCACCAAGATAAGGTAAAGCCCCAAGGCAGAATGAGCTTGGGGAGGGAATGATGGCAGGGAACTCAGGGGTGGAACTATGGGAGCAGTCTGTGCACTTCGAGAAGGAAGGACGCACAGTGTCTAGTTAGTTGCCTGTTGTGAGTCCTCCCTTCAAAGCTGAGAGGAAGGATATGTGCAAAGCCCTGGAAAGGCCCCAGTGCATTGTGGATAAACCATTATACCTGAGGGTAGAAGGGCAGCAGCTCTGAGACCAAAGAGCAACCTGTGGCCAATTCCTAAAGTGGCTCTCAGCTGTATCCTTCTTTGCACTGAAACTTCACCTTGATTTTTTAAAAAAGAGAGATGTAAGAGATAATATGTGCTTTAAATAATTACCCTGGCTACAGTTGGGGAACATGTTGACCTTCTAACACAAGTTGATAATGTTTGAAGCTAACTGATGCAGTAAGAATGAAGAAGAGTGGGAGGTTTTGAGAGTAAAATGTAAGAGTACCAGATATAATAACTAATTGGACATGAAACATTTTTGTCAAAGGCAAGTGTCTGCTTAGAATATTTCTTTTCTGGACTACTATAATCTGATTACAGATAAGAATATTCTACCTGTCATAATTCTTTGTTAGCTGATTGACACCTCTTAATTGAGAACCATTAAAACAATGATGTTTTGTTAATAGACGTTTAACAGACTCAAAAACAGGTACTCAGTGTTTCTGGTATTTTGTACATGTGAATAAAAGAAGTAAAACATCTTAAATAAGAAAACTTGCAGCATTGAGTCCAAGGAACATATATTACTTTTGAAAAGCAGATTTTGAGAAAAGTCCATCTCTCAATAAATAAAGCCAGGATGCAATAGCACAGAAACACAGCTGGCACTCAGTAAATACCTGCTGAGTAAATGACTTAAAGTTATTTGACATTTTAAATGAGTCAGAAAAATTTCAAGCAAATATTAAAATGCTCCAGTTGAAATTCCATATGTTCATTCTCGTCGCTTGCCTGGGTATCATATAATGTGCACTCAGTATTGTGTGATGTGTGCTGGCTCTAAGGGGTGGGCAGGCCAATACCTGGCTGAGAAGAGCTATTCTTTCCCAGTAGCCTGGACAAAATTTAGGAAATTTATGACAAAATTTATAATTTATGTTCTTGTTCAGGTTTTATATAGTTTAGCTATTCTATAGTGAACCATTTTTTAAATTGATTTCCATGGTAATTTTTCTTGCTCACTTCAAAATATATCCAGAATTTGGTAACTTCTGATCATCTCTATAGCTCCATCTTGTTTCACTGTCATCTTTTGCGTGGATCACTATAAAAGTGGCCCAACTATTCCTGTTTCTTCCCTTGGCTTTGTAAATCTACTTTAAATATAGCAGCTAGTGAGGCCTCATAAATCCTAGCGCCTGCCACTCAGCATCAAGTTCTGCATTGCCACAGTGGCTACTGTTGTCCTGCTGTCCACTTGGCTGCAGCCACATGGCCTCCTCATAGCATGGGGCATGCAGGCAATTCCCAACTGAGGCCTTGACCCCTCCTGTTACTCACCCCTGTGCTCTGTCCTAGAAATCTGCATGGTGCACCCCACACCCTTCATGGCATAGCTCACTGGTCATTTCACAAGGAGATCTCCCCCCAATCTAAAGCTGTTCTTGCTTTACCACTACTTCCCAATTTCTTTCCCCTTTTTCTTTCTTCAGTACTTCTCACTATCTTATTTATTAAACTATCTGGTTTATTATTTATATCACCTATTAGAATGTAAGCTTCATGAATGAATGTAGGGACAGTTTTTATTTAATTTAATTTTGTTTTGTTTTGCTTTAAGGCAGACTTGCTCTGCCCCACAGATTGGCTTCAAATTCATGGACTCCAGAAATCCTCTTGTTACTAATAGTGTTTAGATAAATATCATGTCTATATCTTGTCCTCTGCGTAACTACTTCTAAGACAACAATATGCAATGTATTAATTATTGTAACTGTCCTACTAACCTGTTTTGAAACTG
>NDGM011036590.1:0-12531 GCA_002564305.1 Octomys mimax | reverse complement strand
GGGGGGGATCCTTCTTTTAAACAAGATATCATGTCTGCGTCTTGTCCTCTGAATAACTACCATGAAGACAACAATATGCAATGTATTAATTATCGTAACTGTCCTACTAACCTCTTTTGAAACTGTTGCATTGTTAGTTCATCTTTTTTCTCATTAAAATGAATAAAAATAACCAAAAAAGGCTAACAACTCATGAAACTTCTTTGTTAACATTTTATTGTCCTTGTTCCTAGTTACCATCTTTTCCATAAATGCTATGTTTCTACTGTTAATATCAGCACACCAGCTTGTCTTTCCCTGTTTGCTGGATATACTCCCTCCTGACCCTTATTTTCAATCTCTGGCTTGCTTTGGCTCCAAGTTTCTGTAAACATTCAGTCTGATAATGAGTTTATTTCATTATTAAACTTAACCCACTCAACCTAGAAATATTGATATAAACTATCACTTATTTCTACAGTCTTAACTTGGGCTTTCTATTCACAGAATTTTCTCCCCTTTATCTTGATTTCTGTCAAACTGACATCAATTCTACATTTCTCCATTCAAATCTATCTGTGTGGAAGGTACATATGGTGCTATAATCTAACTTTTTCTAACAAATTCTAGTTTATTCAGCATTTCTATCCCTTCCCTAAAAATAAGATCTTTAGCAGACTTCGCCTACTGACTGCTTCTCCGAATTAGTCAGCTCTTTATGGTTTTCATTTTATATTTCATCAAAGACAAATTTTTTTTCCTACAATTAACAGTAGAATGAATATATTGTCATACTACATCTATTTCGATACTTATCATTATTTCTTCTATCCTGTCATTCTACAAATACATTTCTTCTTAATGGAATTGCTATATGATTAAAATAATGATCACAAAGTACAACAGGAAAAGTTTTAAAAGACATAATTTTTTAAATTACATATTAATAGCATGATTAGACTTATCTAAAAAATCCTAGAGCTAGAAATTAGGGCTCATCCCTTTAATTCCACACTCTGGGTGGCTGAGAGAGAAGGACTGCAAGTTTGAGGGCAACGTAGGCAGCTTAGAAACTTAATAGGACCCTGCCTTAAAATAAGAATAAGGTCTTGGGATGTGGCTCAGTGTAAAGGCCAGAAGTACAGTTCCCAGCACCGCCCTCATACACACACACATACACACAAAAGGAAAAACTGTTGCCTTGTAGGTTAAGACTTAAACACTTCAGCTGCAAGTAGGAATTCAGAATGCATCATCTTTCTTCTCCTTCTCACTTAACCATTCTTGAAGCAAAAGTTCTCCTTGGGTCAGCAGCAGATGCCACTTACAAAGCAAGGTTGTGGAAATGTGCAGAATATAATACACTTGACAACAAACTCAGAAGACCTGGGTTCTGGTTTGCACGCTGCCATGGATTGGTTAGGAGACCTTGGGCCAGTCAGTGAACCTTCCCAGACCTTCAGTTAAAGTGGAAATAATCTATCTCACAAGGTTTTTGCTAAGAGAAATAAATGAAACAATATATGTGGAGTCATCTTATCAACCTATAAGGAGATCCTATGTATATACGTGTGTATGCATACATACATTTTAACTATAAAACAACATCGGACTAGATTAGCCATGTGTGCTACATGCTAAATTGCACTGAACCCAAAACAAGTATGAGCCAAGGCAAAGTCGAATTCTCTGTGTGCTTGGTATTTTCTACCTTCTGTGGTAGCCCGGATTTTACCTCCGTTTCAGTGCTACAGAGCTCACATCCTTCACCACCTCCTTCACGGCATGTGGGGTACACATCAGTGTGCGATTTCACTTTCTATTTCTTTAATGAGGGAAGCTGGACTGAACACCTGTCCGGCACCCTGTCGTGAATGTCATCTTGCTGGCATCACAGCTCTGCTTAGAGACTAAACGTAAGTGGCACTCTAACACTTTGCACTTCCCAGATTCCAACCTGTGGGTTCATTCCCTTTGTTTCCTAATATATCCACGTCCTTACCAACAGTTATTATTCTGAACTCAGAAAGCAGTCAGCTATTTCAATCAGTAGGAATGTACATCTAATCTCCCCTGGGATCCAGCTTGGAGTAACCTTTTTGTAGAAGACTAACCTATGCTTCCATTATCATAGATTTACAAGATAATAAAACATTCTGAGATAAACAGAAGGAAAAGGGGAGCACGAGGGCAGTTTCTTTCAGTTGCCCCCTACTAAGTACTTATTTAATAGAACATAACAAGGGTTATTCATCAGCCTAAGGATCCTATACTATTTGTTTTCATATTATCAGCCAATTTATGTCATGCTTACACGAGTTTTGTGGCCATAATTCTCCTCCTGTCCCAATGAACAAAGTTTGGAAGGAGAATTGCTACAGGAATAAGTGAAATACTTCCTGAGAATACTTTAATTCTATTTTTTTGCAATAAAAATGGAGACGGATTTTACAAGACAGTACATTAATGAGGAGCAAGTGGTGTTATAAATTTTGTAGAAAATGGACTCAAGTTCTTTAAGTATTTTCATAGTTTGCCAAAAAAAAAAAAAAAAAAAAGGATGAAATGCATCGAGATAACATTTAACAAATGCAAGGGTTAGGTATTTTAAATACTGGCCAGAACTTCCTGATCGAGAGGACTTCAGGCAGCCAAATACAAACTCTGCAGGTGTGGTGCTATACACCTATAACCCCAGCACTCTGGATGCTTAAACTCTTGCCAGTTTAAGCCCAGCCACACACACATCTTGAGAACTACAGCATGAAGGCATTCCACGTCATCATACACAGTAGGAAAGAACAGAGAGCAAACCAGGGGCGAGAACACTGCTTACCGTCTGAGCCCACACAGCTCTACTCCACTAAGGAACAGAACAGGTCCACTGATCTCTATCAGAATCAACTCCCACTAACTGAGATCTGGAATGTAAGCACACGTTTCTGTGTGGTACTTTTCCTCATCTCCGATGAAGGGTGAACTTGATCCATGGAGTAACCACTCACAAGCAATCCAGAGAAAGGTTGGTCAGTATTGAAGGAGAAATGGTAAGTAAAAAAAAAAAAAAAAAAAAAAAAAATCTACCAATCTGTGTAGTTACTAACACAATCAGCCAAATATATTGAGGAGAACATATGTATAAAGCCATCATTAAAGATAGATGACTCATTAAAGCAAAATCAGACCAAGGACAACTCTACTGGCTTCGCTGAAATGAAAACACAATGTAGATGATGTGCTGCAATAATAAGAAACGTGCAAGACTCACCTCGTGCTTAGAGAAGAGCCGGACACCTTCAAGCTGGTGGAAAACTGGGTAGTGCTGGCAGTCGATCTGGTCGCGCCGGTAGACGTCACCCACCACCAGGAAGGCGTCCAGCCCCGCACGCAGCAAGTCCCACTGATGCGCCGACGTGTGTGCTCGCAGCATGTGAGTCCGATTCAGGTAATAGTTGTCCCCCTTCTTCCTGCTGGGATGGTCAGCTGGGATGAGCAGGCTATCAAAGTTCTGCCAGGTTGTGACCACAGGAGAAAGGTCTTCATAGACGGAGAACAGCGGCGTCCCAAATCGGCCCACGTACTGCTTGTAGAAGTGCTCCTTCACCCTCTCCTTGATTAGCCATAGAGGATGGTGTTGCTGGTTGTGCAGATTCCTGCCGACCTTGGACAGGACTTTCTGGGTGAGGTTGGTGTGGTCGTCCTGGAGGTAGGATTTGCCCAGCAGCTCTAGAACACTGCCCGGAGCTCCAGGAGCAGCAAAGTCTGACGCAGCTGGTCTCGAGCCCCACGCCCGCAGCTGGTGGCCTCTGCAGACATGACTGGCCCTCCTCACCAGGCAGACGTGGGCACGGGCAACTCTCCGGAGCACTGAACAAACCATTGTAGAAACCTCTGCTCACGGGTTCTGGAAAGAGCACACATGGAAAACACGTGAGGCTGCGCTCTGGGATAGCACGTAAGGCCTCTGGTTTCTCACCAGCTCCACCTTTCCTACCAACATGGCTGTGTCCCTAGCAACCCCTCCACACAGCAGGAAGATCAGCTAAGAAAACCTGCTAACAGGGCCGGGGAGACGGTTCAGTGGAATAAGTGCTTCCCTGGCAAGCGCAAGGACCTGAGCTCAATCCCCGGTTCCACCAAAAAAAAAAAAAAGAAAATCTGCTAACAGAGGCTGCTAGGGCTTAACTATCCCTCCAAAACGCCTAAGGAATTCCAAGCAGTGATTAGCTCCTGAGGGACCACCCCATGTGGAGCCTAAGCCCATCATCACAAGAGTGGATTAGTGTGGTAGGTGTGGTCTCCTAATATAAAGATCCTCCACCCACCATTGGTGGTGCAGGAGGAAGGCTTTTGCCAGATGCCAGCACCTAATCTTAGCCCACCCAGAATTAGCAAAGTGAGAAATGAACTTCCTTTCTTTACAAATTACCCAGCCTGTGCTGTTCCATTACAGTGGCAGAAAAGACTGAGAGGCTTAATGTTGAATGCACAAAATCAAAAGTATCTTCAAAGTCACCTTTACAGTCCTAATTTCTAGCTTTATTTCTCTCATCAGTAAGATTCCTAGCTTTTAGAATTTTCTTCCACAATGCTGCCATGTTCTAAACTCCTCATGTAGGATAAAGCTTTAAGGAAATTATTTATTTTTACTTTCTTCAACAAAAAATAGCACTTTGTATTAACATTCATTAATTATATAAATTAATGGGTTTCATTATGCTATTGCTTATGTGCAAAGAGAGTACACTGAGCATTAGAGGTCCTAGGGCCAGAGAACTCTAGAAGATGGCTCAGGTCCACGTAGACCTTATGAGGATCTCATAAATTAGATGAAGCCTAGGATCACATGCAAGCCTCTGAGGACAGAAGGACAAGTGTGCTCAGCAGCCAAGTTTCCCCGACTCTGCCTTCTGTCCTACAAACGTAAGCTTACTTCAGATAGCACATGACTTCTGGCTTCATTAAAAATGCTTTTTCAATGTTTTAAATAAAAGATACCACTTTAAGTGGTGATGACCTTTATTTAATAATATTTAAAAATAAATTGAACACTTACGGAAATGCTATACAAGGTGATAAACTATACTAACGGACAGCTCAAACTATTTTTATATATGCTAATCTTCCCCATCCCTACACCTGATCATGCCATTTAAACCTGATACCTTTGTAGCATCCATCCAATACATTTTTGTCTTATAAACGGGCATAGTTCTACTACACCCACAATAAAACAGGAATAGGACTGAATTTATTGGAGAAGGGACATAGAGCTGCCAGAAGACAGAAAACTGACCCAGATTAAAATGAAGAAACTGAAGAAGTGGAAGAAGACTGGGAAGGGAGAGATGGAGAAAGAGAAAGGAAGGAAGAGAAGGAGGAAGGGAGAAAGCAGGGGCGAGGCACGAGGGAGGGCCTGGCGTCCAATAACTTCACTAAATTTCCTAGCCAAAAGTCATCTCAGCAATGGGCTATTCACCACTGAGACAAGGTGATAAAGATGCACATATAGGTGCCTGCAAGATAGCTCAGCAGACTAAGTGCCTGCTTCGCCAAGCACAGGGACCCCGGGGTTCCATCCCCAGTACCACATGTCCCACCAGTCCCACACCCAGGCCTGCTGAGCTGGCCACCGAGACTGAGCATGGTGGTGCACATCTGTAATTCCACTGCTGGGGAGGCTGAAAACAGGAATCACTAGGAGTCTAAGCTACACAGTAAGGCCCTGTACCAAATACATAAAGAAATAAAATAAAATAAATGAAGATGCACATACAGCTAGGCAAAGTCTCTGCCAAGAACAAAAGTAAGGCAATAGCAAAAGGTTCTGGAGCACTATAACAGTGCTCTGTCCCCAGTCCCATAGAACGCAGTTTTTAATTCCATCAGGGATCTCAGTAATGAGAGAGTCCTATGTGAATGTTCATAAATAATTTCAGTTCATGAACTAAACCCCTCAAATCTAAAATTTGGAATGTAAAGCTATTGAGCTATCATAAAATATTCCACTACATCTTTATTTTACTTCAAAGGCCATGCGATTGTATCAAGAAAACACACAATTTCATGGAAAGAAACTGCACAAGGAGACAATTCTCTCCAAATAACACGAGCATGGAAATGGGCAGCACAGTTTACTGGCCTCAAAAGCACAAAGGAAAATACCTGCCTCCAAATTAACCGTGTGCTGGCTGGAATACTGCTTGTTAGAAGCCTGTACACAGGACCGTCACCTGAGACTATCAGGAGGAAAACTGTCACACACTCAGAGAACTCTGGATTTATTCATTCATGGTATTATTTTGTCAGAATTATATCAAAAGTGACTTGGACTGAGCTCCACCTGAAATCTGTCTTCCCATCTACATTATTCAGCAACTTGTCACAGCAGTGAATATGAATTTTAAATACACATACGCAGTCTTACACATCTTAGTACAAAGCCACGCTGTTAGGTTGTTAGTTACCCAATTCAGCATTCATGGCAAGACACAAGAAAGCATTTCTTCCTTGGAAAGACATATGCTATTATACGAAGTTCAGGATTGTTCCATAAAAGGTGCTTTTAGGCAGTTATGTGTGGTTGCCAACTCTGTTTCTCCTTACAGTTTCTAGTTCCTCAAACACACAAGCCATTTGTAGGTTCCCACAGAGGCACCCCATCAAAATGAAAATGTATCTCTTCCACTGGTCAAAGGAATACTTTAAAAATGAATGTAAATGACATACCATAGTATCTTGTTTTTTCATTTTATGTATTTGGTACAGGGTCTTGCTACACAGTTCAGACTCGTAGTGCTGACCTGTTTTCAGCCTCTCCAGCACTTGGATGACAAGCATGCATCACCACACCCGGACTTGGTTGCTGGCTCAGCACACCGTGGGGACAGGACCAACACAGCATGCAGGACTGGGTTTCGAACTCTGGTCCCTGTGCTTACCAGGGTAGGGACTTAGACTACCAAGCTATCTCACCGGCCCTCATAGTATCTTGAAGGAACAACATGGGCAGTAGGTAAATGACAGCAATTATTTATTATTTATCATTAATCATTACCACTGGGAGTTAGCTGCTGAGATGTCCAAATAGTGGGCATGGGAGTCAAGTCTACTTCTCTTCAAGGCTGCCTTAAAAAGAAACATTTCTAAAGGTATCTGACGCATCTGTTAAACAGCATTATGCTTGGACTCTTTGTTTGGTTTGGGGTTTTGGCCACATCAAGAGTGCTATCAACCTTCTTTAGCACTATAAATCTAATACAGTGACTAGAAGTAGCAAAATCGTGAATAAATGTTTGTTGCAGAATGAAGGAATTTTATAAGAGTTTGAACAATTCTCTCAGCCTTCATCGTTCTTCTGTGAAAACCAAACACTAGATAGGGCATGAACACCACTGGACCAAAACCTTCTCTAAGGGCCAGTTAGCTGAATGCAAAAGGTCACATGTGGTCAGCACCACACAACACATCCATCAACCCCAGATGCAGTCCTTAACTGGCATCTACTGAGAAAAAAAATGAAGCTGGGCTTAGTCAACATGCACTCATTTTACTGTACAAAATAAAGGTGAGGAGATGGCCAACTCTCCTTAACTTTCATTTAAAAGGAACAAATCAAGAATATGTTTTTGAAAAAAAAGAAAAAAAGAATTTTTTGGGGGATCAGCCAGATAACTCAGCGGACTAAAGCACCTGTTAGGCAGGGCCTGAGGTTCGATCCCCAGTGTGATATGCCGACCCAGCTCCCAGTACATGCTGAGGCAGCCATTGAGACTGGGTGTGGCAGCATGCGCCTGTAATGTCAGTGATTGGGAGGCTGAAAACAGGAGGATCACTATGAGTTTGATCTATGTAGTGAGACCCTGTAGACCCTGTACTAAATACATTTTTTAAAAAGTGTTTTTGTTCCT
The DNA here is from genome assembly GCA_002564305.1 of Octomys mimax. NCBI lineage: Eukaryota > Metazoa > Chordata > Mammalia > Rodentia > Octodontidae > Octomys > Octomys mimax. The sequence goes on along the minus strand of NDGM011036590.1, from coordinate 4,642 downwards.
TCTGAAAAGCATGAAAACAAAGTAAATGTCTGTAAATAGGCAGTTTCTTATATTACTGGTGATAATGTATCCTAGAAACAATTCAGAACTATCAAGACTTAAAATGATTCATATGGTTTGACAGGATAATGATGCTTCTCGGAATTTATTACAAAAAAGAATGTACATGAAAACAGAAATGGGTGCAGTTAAAAAAAATGAGGGAGGACCAAACACTCATGCATTCAGAACTTAGCCCCTAGGAAGCAACAGTCAGAGGAGGAGCCAAAAGAGATGAGTGGATTATGAGGATTGACCCACCACAGGGTTCATAGCTGGATGAGCTATTGAAAGGCAGGGCCCAGCGCAGGAAGCAGGCCACTAGCACCCTTGCTGGCCAGCACAAGTTAAATTATAAAGAAGTTTCATTTCTACATTATTTGCAAAAGAAAACACTTATAGATAAAATTCCTAAAACAAGAAAATAAGCAAACAAAAATTTCATAAAATGTGGTAAGATATTATGCAGCCATTGAATATAAAGGTTGCAAAGAGTTTTAATGCTATAACTATACACCTATAATGTGATGTTCACCATAATTACCTACATGTAATATGATAAATAAGATACAGTTGTATGATTTCTATGAACACACACACACACACACACACACACACACGTATACTATATAGAAAAACCACAGGAAGACCTATACAAAAAGGCTAGTAGCAATTAACCTTGGTATTTTTATACTTTATACTTTGATCTAAAGTTCTAAATAGATATGTATCATATTTTGAAAAAATAGAAATGTCATTATAAGAAAAATTTTTCAAATACCTGTTTAGATGAGTTCTAGATATTTTAATGGCCTGTATTAAACCCAGTTATAATTATACCAAGAATAAATGCCAGTATAAATATAACGCTGTCAAAGGTAGTTTAATTAATGGTATTCAGTGACCAGCTAAGCAATTATTTTTTATAAAAATGCAGGCAGAATGTTTGGCATACAAAACTTCTTTACCTTTCCAATTTGCTTTCTCTTACTATAAATTAACTGTCATAAGCACAGTGTCAATCACTCAGCACTATTTTCCTGAGACATTTACACATTCTTGGAAATTGGTGATACTTGATGGTATAGCAATTATGTGGTTTTCAGTTATATCCATGAAAGAAATCTTGGGCCAGGGATATAGTTCAGTGGCACAGCAAGTACCTTACAAATGCAAGGTCATGAGTTCAATTCCCAGTACCAAAGGGGGGGCGTAGAAAGAAATCCTAAATACATGTTAGAGCTAACATGTTAGTTTGCATTTGAGTCAGAAGAAATATTTCTTATTTCTAAGGAAATTAATTATTAAAGCTTAGTTTCCACTAAGCTAGTACCTACGTTACACACGTGTTCATGGCATGAGTTGTTCAAGGACCTTGAACAGGCAGATGCATCAGTGCTGCCATCTCGGTGGTAATCACCAGCATTGATCAGGGGATCTAATGACAGGCTGCCTACACCACCCCCCAGTCACAGGCCAGGCCTAGCATGGATGGCCTTCCAAAAGGCTTTCCTGCCTCCTTGACCACTGGGTTCTGTCCAAGCAGCCTCTTCCTCAGTCATCACCGTACAACATCCAGGGTTAGGCTTGATGATGGTGCATGTTCACTATATACCTTGAGGGTATTTTTCTCCTGAGCTCATGACATGACAATCATCACTGTCATCAATCTGTCCCAAGTCAGAGAATTTAATACCACTCTAATAACTTCCCCGATCCTCATAAAGCTTAGCATTTATCCAACTTAATGATTTGGCTTATCAACCTTTGGCATATAAAGACAAATGCAGTATCTTTTTATTAGTGACATGAACCACTTCAATGTCTATTCTTAGGTTTGCTCTTAAACATCAATATTAAGCATTTGCTAACATCGATTTGCCAGACTCATTTCAAGTATGAGTAATTGCATAAACAATATTTGAAAGACTGTGTTCTTTCCAAAGGTCTTTTTTTTTTTTGGATCCAGGGATTGAACTCAGGCCCTTGTGCTTGCCAGGCAAGCACTTATTCTACTCAGCCATCTCCCTGGCCCTCAAAGGTCTTGACACTCTGAAAGTCTATTCACTACAGGAAGACACAGTGTGGTTGTTTTTGAACTGTGAACACTGACTAAGGGCCATGAAATCACTTGGCCACCAGAGTGCACTAAAGATGTCACAATGCTGCAAAACCAAATAACTAAAAACATTTCAAAGTTGAAAAATGGGTTTGCAGACCTTTTGCCTAGTGCAACAGTTGCCTAAAAATAACAAAATTTATATTTCCTCTACTCCTAGTGTTATGGTTTGTATCTAGATGTCCCTAAGGCTTTATCCCTTCTTATATAGATAACGAGGTCTACATACGTTGTATACCCTTCCTAAACATCTTGAAATGGGGTTCACTGGTTTACTGGGGGTGGTAGAGGGCATTCTCTACCAGATTTATCTCCAGAATGCCTATAGCACTACCATATCTAAGAAAAGTCACTCCATGCTTAGCATCCTTAAAACTAATTGGTACCTTTCTATCAGTCACTATGAATTTTTTAAAAGCCCAGTAGTGTCACTACAGTTCTATTTCATCAACTCAGAAAATTTATTCAAGATGAAGATTTTCAACAAATATTTTCATAGCAAATTAATCTATAAGATCTTTACCTCGCTGCTAATGAGCAGGGACCTTATCCCATTAAGCTTGTTAAATGTCTGTAGTCGTTTTCTATACAATATATTCTACCCTATTTCATAACTAAGAAGCTATTCATTGGCATATTTTAACTTCTTCATTAATGAATTGTTTCTGTTAATGTATAGTCAACATCCTTTCTCTTTTTTTGATTATATAATATTTTCTTATTTTTCAGTAGTTCCTAAACTTCACTGACACTGTAAAAATTCCACAACTTATTTTTCTATTTCTCTAGGTTGTATATATATGGTAGAATTCCTGGACATACAAGACTATGATACAGACTCATCACAGTCATATTTACAACAACTCCATTTCTAAAGCAATCCTGTACAAACTGAAGAGCTGCAGATATAATACTGGATTTCAAGGTGCACTACAAAGTTGTATTAACAAAACCATACATTACTGACACACAAGTAGATATATGAACCAATATAATAGAAGTCACCAAAACAACCTAATTCTCCTACAGCCATCAGATTTTTGAAAAAGTTCCCAAAAAAAAAGAAAGCCTCTCTAAACATAGTGCTGGAAAACTGGAAATTTACTTATAGAAGAGGGAAACTAGATAACTGTCTCTCATACTGCACTAGAGTCAAATCAAAACAGATCAAAGACTTGTAAAAACACAAATTTTGTAAATCACATAGAGAAGAGAAATGAAGCCACAGGCACAGGCACAGACTTCCTGAATAATTCCAATAACACAGGAAATAATATCCAGAAGCAACAAATGCCAGGCTGGCCAGAGAGCAAAGAGGATTAAGGCTCCTGCTTAGGCAGACACAGGAACTGTGGTTCGATCCCCAGCATGCAGTGCTGGCCCTGCACCCAGGGCATAATGAGACAGCAACTGAGACTGGGCATGGAGGCACACGCCTGTAATCCCAGCAGTTGGGAGGCTGGAAACAGGAGGGTCACTATGAATCCGATCTGTATATCTGATCCCTATAGACTCCTATAGATCCCTATAGATCCTATAGATCCCTATAGATCCTGTACTACATACATTTTTTGAAAAGAAAAAAGAACAACAGACACTATTACACCAAATTAAAAAGCATCTGCACTGCAAAGAAAACAATTGACAGAGCAAAAAGATAAGGAATGAGAAAAAAAATTGCTAATTACATTTTTTAGTAAGGACCAATATAAGCAATAAAGAACTCGGAAAGAAATCTTACTTCCTAAAAACAAGCGACTCAATCACAAAATGAGCAGATAAACTGAAAACACTCTTCTGAAAAGAGGTACAAATGCCAATAAGAACATGAGAAAATTCACCATTTTTAACCATTAGAAAAATGCAAATAAAAGTAAAATTAAGGCCCAACATGCACATTAGATATTATAAAATGGGAAGAAATTATTGAAAAGGAACTAGGATAGAGGAAATGAAGGGAAAAAGAAAAATGCAACATAGTTATACTACTAGTTTCTCTTAGTTCATTGAAAAGAAACATTTATGCTAATTTCATTTGGAGAATTTTATAAGCCCATATCAAGTATGTTAACTACTTTTAAAAAACCAATGCTCAACGTATCAACTATTTTTATATTCCTATTATTTTGTTTTACTTTTCTATAAAATAAAAAATAAATAAACTAAAAAAAAATCTATTTCATCCCAGTTAGAATGGCTATTATCAAGAATAAAATAAAGTCTGGGGAATAGACCCAGGGTGCAGGCCCGGCATGTGAGTGAGACCGCCCAGGGCTGCCTGATCCTGAATAGACCCACAGCACAGGCTCAGTGTGTGAATGAGACCACCTGGGGCCCACTAGATCCTCATTCAAACCAGAGTGCAGGCCCAGGGCAGAACCCTTCAGCAGAACTCTCTGCAAAGAGGCTAGAGGCAAGACACACCCAGCTGATTCAGGAGCAGAACATCTTGCCAGAGTAACACAAAGGGTTCAACTCCAATGG
>NDGM011036578.1:0-10321 GCA_002564305.1 Octomys mimax | reverse complement strand
TCAGGCCCTTGCGCTTGCCAGGGAAGTGCTTATTCCACTGAGCCATCTCCCCGGCCCAATACAACAGTTGTTTTTAAGAGACCTTTTCTTATCCTTTCACTAGCTGCAATGGTATCTTCAAGGTCTGAAAGTCTATTTTCACTTTCATTCAAATGGTTTTGCCAGCTTGTGATTGAGGTTTTAATTTCCTGTATATGACTTTGAATCTGCTTCATGCATTCTGTTTCTTCCCTATATTGTTCATTCAAGGATTCCATCATTTATCTATTCTCTATTTTTTTATCAGTGTCCTTTTTAGAAGCACTTAGTACTTCTTTCATTATAGTTATCATTTTTTTACTTCAGAAATTATTTCTGATCTTATTTCCTCTATTCCTTTCTCCAGTTGTTTCTTGACTTTAGACGCTGTTATTTCAGAGATTTCAGGTGTGTGCTTTCCAGTTTCTTCTATGATGTTGTCTCCTGCATTTGTTCTGGGTGGGCTCAGAGCCTGAGAATGCATTTTGCTCCTTTTCTTTGTCATTTTTGTATAGCACTGTCTTCTGAACTTCGGTACAGTTATTACCTTAGCACCAAGTCAGGGTCTAACAAGTTCACACTTGTCCAGGTGGGTGTGCTTGGGTCTGGCTGCTGTGCTCCACTTCTCCCTGCTGTGGCCCTTAGAAGTGAACCCGCTGGGCCGCTCTGGCAAGCTGTTCTGCTCCTGGGCCAGCTGGGTGGGTCTTGCCTCTAGCCTTTCTGCAGGGAGTTCTGCTGCAGGTTCCACACTGGGCCTGTCTAATGCAGGAAGTTCCACAGACTGTCCTGGCCTATGTGCTGGCTGGAGTGAGGATCTGGCGGGCCCCAGGCTGCCCCACTCACACAGCAGGACTGTGCACTGGCTGGAGTGAGGGTCACCAGGGCCCTTTTCCTGACTTGTGTGCTGTTTCCTTCTTGCTGTGTCTTCACATGGTGCAAGGAGAGAGAGCAAACTCTTCAGTGTCTATTTTTTTAATTAAAAAATATTTATTCATTTATTTATTTGGTACTCATAGTGACCCTCCTGTCTCAGCCTCCCCAGCATTGGGATTACAGGTGTGCCTCACCACACCTGTGCTCAGTGGCCGGCACAGTGCACCCAGGATTCTGGGCCAGCTGCACCATGCACCAGGGATCGAACCCGGCTCCTTGCGCTTGCCAGGCAGGTGCTGAGACTGCTGAACTATCACCTGAACCCTTCAGTATCTCTTCTTATGAAGACTATAACCTTCATTACTTTCTTCTATGTTCTATTTCCGAGTACCATCACACTGCGTTAGGGCTTCAACATAATCTACTTTAAGGGAAAGGGACATAACTTATCCTGTAGTAATAGATGAGTCACTTTGGAAAGATAAAAGTATTCTCTTTCCATTTAGTTGTTTCACTGAGATTGCATGATGGTCATGTGATAAGGCGAACCATGTATTTCTCCTTGTCTACTTGAGTGTAGTCCTGAAAAAGTTTTGCCTTACATTCATTAACTCCTCCATTCGACATGTGTTTGTGGGGTACTCACTGTGGCCAGGCTGGAGTTGAGAAATAGCTGACAGACCCAGTGCCACTACCTGATGAGTTCTTCTCAGTTACATTAGTTGTCTGGGCCCTGCTCCCCCTGTTCAGATGCTATGTGTGCTCTCTACACAGAAGTGCCAAGTGAAGGGCGCAGCTGACAGAAGTGCCAAGTGAAGAAGGGCGCAGCTGGGATCATTCAGAGTTCTTTCATTGTAGCCACTTAGCCATCCTGACTACTAATAAGTTATTTAGTGAGTCCTGGGAAACAGGTAAACGCATTTTAGTTAAGAAAGGACTGAGGCTTCAAAATCCTGAGATTATAATTCAGTTCCGCTACTGAGAACCTACGGCACGGAGCAGGTCAGAGAGTTGTTATAAGACTGAAATAAGTGAATGGATGGAAAGTATATGGTAGAATTTGGTTTGAAATGGCCTCATTGCTATTTGTTTCTCAATAAAATTATGGGGAAAAAAAAAGAAAGTATATGGTAGCAGGCATGTCGTAAGTACCCACCAAGTGTCAGCTGCAAATACAACCTACTACGCAAGAGGGAACTTCAGGATATATAATAATCTGCATTCAGTGTCCAAATAGCATAGACAGTACTTTCACTGTGCCAGAGTTTAGATCTTTTTTTCAGAACCAGGGATTGAACTCAGGCCCTTGCGCTTGCCAGGAAAGCGCTTATTCCCCTGAGCCGTCTCCCTGGCCCCCAGAGTTTAGATCTTTAGTTGCTGAACAGGGGAGATTTTGAGTGGCTCTGGAGAGAGGGACCAGACATAGGCAGAAGAGGGGCACTGAACACACGCTGGGAAAAGCACCTTATCACCAAGTGCAAGATAAGCTTGGTGTGATAATAACTGGTAGGATTCTGCTAACGTACATGGCTTGACTGTCACCTCTACTATTGTGTTTCTACCACCTTCTGGGTACACGTTCATTGTTTTCTTCCTTCCCCACTCTTCTTGCTTGCCTACTCACCTTCCGACATAGGCTGTGTACGGAAAGCTCTGGCACCTGCATAGCTACCCTCACATCTGTGTGGGCGAGATAGCCGCCTGCCGTGCTGGAGCACAATGGGGCCAAAACACTCAAGAGTTTTCCACCTTAACACCAGCTTGGCATCTCTAGGAAGGGCTGTCCCACCTACAGAGGTGTATACTGAGGACCTCCCCTGGTGGGCTTTTCTTTCTTGGGTCTATCAAATTGTATTTTGTTTCTCTGACATTTTCATATGGGCAGGAACAAGTTTGAAAGAAAATCGCGTAGTAGAAATGGAAAGAGAAGCCTCAGAAGGTCAATGCTCTCCCTCAAAGGTACATGTGACTGGGAGAGGGGTGTCTTAGTGCTGAAGCAGGCAGAAATTGGGGAACTATGGTGTTGCTGAAGGCCATAAGAGCAGCCAGAGTATGTTAAATCCACTATCACCACCAGGAAGGGTGTCTGTGCATTGCTTTGGGGTCTTTATATTATTGGTTCTTAAAAATATATTTTTTTTCTCCTTCCATGAACTACACTCCAAAATTTCTGACTTGTGTAAGCACACTTATGTTACTTAGTATTACCAATTGATGGAGCCATTGGCCATATCATGTTGTTAAGAGATATAGAGGATAGGGAGATAGCTCAGCAGCATAGGCGCCTGTCTGGCAAGCTCAAGGTTCCGAGTTCAATCCCAGTGTCACATGCCATGCCAGCCCCAGAACCCTGGGTGTACCACTCTGAAACCAGATGTAGTGCATGTCTGTAGTTCCAGCCCTGAAGGAGAAGGGGGAGAAGGAGGAGGAGGAGGAGGAGGAAGAGGAGGAGGAAGAGGAGAAGGAGAAGGAGATGGAGGAGGAAGAGGAGGAGGAGGGAGGAGGAGGAGGGAGGAGGAAAAGGAGGAGGAGGAGCAGGAGGAGAAAGGAGAAGGAGAAGAAAGAGGAGGAGGAGGAGGAAGAGGAGGAAGAGGAGGAGGAGGAGGAGAAGGAGAAGGAGACGGAGGAGGAAAAGGAGGAGGAGGGAGGAAGAGGAGGAGGGAGGAGGAGAAGGAGGAGGAGGAGAAGGAGAAGGAGAAGGAGAAGAAAGAGGAGGAGGAGGAGGAGGGAGGAGGTGTAAGAGGAGGAGCTCAATGGATTAAAGCACCTGCAAGCAGGCGCAGGGGCCAGGGGTTCAATCCTTGGACCTGCCATGCCACCTTGTCCCCCGGTCGCACTGAGATGGCAATTGAGACTGGGCATGGTGGCCCATGCCTAGCTCTTGGAAGGCTGTAAACATGTGGATCACTACGAGTCCAGTCTAGCAGTAAGACCCTGAACACCCTGTAAACCCGTCCCTAAAATACAAAAAAAAAAAAAAAAAAAAGAAAGAAAAGAAAAAGAAAGAAAGAAAGAAGAAAAAAGAAAGAAAGAAAAGAAAAGAAATACAGAGACTCATATTTCCCCAAACCCATATTTATTTCAGTCAATGTCAGCACAAATTAATTCTTGAGATTATTTGAAAGCACTTATTACTACAGAGAATTTGTGGAAATAAAGCCACGAACTTTTCTAAGACTTATTTTAACAAATAATCTAGATTTTCCTCACCTCATGTTTAAATGCAATTACTTATTTTTGCTCAAATGGTTTGTTCATTTTTAGACATAGTTAACTAAGATGTTTCTTTTTGTCTGAGGTGGAAGGAGTATTTTTTTTATTTTCACATAATCCCCTCAAAAACAGCATTTATATCTTATTGATGCAAATTGTTGCTATAATCATTTTATAAATTTTACTTCTTGTATTGTCCGAAGCTTGTATAGATCCTGCTCTTCAGTAGTCTTAAAAGTATTTCCATTTATGCAATAAGGTAATTTGGCAAGGCTTCTGTGCTTCTCCAGTAACTTTGTCTAGTACTAGGTTGAGTTGCTGAAATTAAATTAAGTATGTCTTATGTATAACAAAAACCTTTACTTCTTTAAAATAAGTTTATTACAAATATAGTTTCCTAAATAGCGAAGAAAACAGGAGCAAAAACTGTACACAAGCACTTACATTCATCTAAACGCAATCCCATGCTCGTCCAACACTCTGAAGTCCTAGTCAAAAGTCATATTTCATAAAAGAGAATTATAGTAATGTTGATGGTTTGCCAAAACCTCAAGCAGTGACAAAATCCACAGAGTGTCCTGAAAGAGATGCCTTTGCAAAATCATGCCTCTCCAGATGGTTTAGATTAGAGATTTTGGAAAACACATGGAAGCATTAGTTTAGTTTAGAATTCATAGTTAATTCAGTAGATAAAGTAATGCAAATTTAGAACCCTACCCTTCATATCAGAAAAATCATCAAATCAGATGATTACTCTCATGAAAGCTTGGTATGTGGTGTGTTGACTTTTAAATGATCTAACTGAAATAAGAATATTAACCAAGAAAGGGTTAAAAAGGATTAAAATATCAGAGTGCTGCACATGTAAAAGCGTTCTTCTCTGCAGAATATTTATTCCTTCATGCTGTCACATCCAATCAGTTTGTGTGGGCTGTGACAGCCAATTGTCATTTCCTGAGATACACTACATAAAGAGGTCAGATTACAGAGACAGGAGGAAAAAATGGAAAAATAATGTCAGAGCATGATGCCAAGAGAAGCCAAAGCATCCTTAAAGACCACGAAGCGTTGCCCAGATCCCCTCACCTTGCTAATAATAGCAGCCAAGCAGCTTATACACCAGATTTTCCTTGGGCTTATTCAGCTTTTCCTCCTGCACATTTTCTAAAAGAAACATGCTCTTGGTGTGCATTTTAGTTCATTATTTTGCCTTATGTGTGATTTTTAATCTCGGCAAGGACTCTGTGTTACCGTAAACATCCCACTTTGTATTCTCTGACACAAGATGTGCAACAGCTTTCCCAGGACAAAAAGATCCCGTCTCCAGAAGACCGATTTGCACTGCCCCCTTATTTATGTCTCCAGTCTCCTGTGTCCCATCCTCTGATCCCATAGCAGGATGGCTGGCAAACTACTCCCAGAAAAGGATTTCTATATGGGAAGAGAATTAATTCAATGATGTGTATTATCCCGCTGCTATTTGCAGCACAAACCAAAGTGTTCAACTGATAAGTTAAAAATGCCACCAGAGGAACGCGCCTTCAAAAACTCAAAGCCTTCCAGAGACAAAACAAGGAAAATATGAGACAGAGTCTACAGTAGTAGTCAGTTGTTAGTGGGCTTTGAAAGACTCAGCTCTCAAAAGGACAGAGTTTTTAGTTTCTCCTGAAAGTAACCTGTTTCTAGCATTTTCCCAGCATAAAAACTAGAATTGTGGCTTTTAACGGCTAAAAGGAGCTTCATCAAAGTGAGTATGTTTCTCTGATCAATAACACATACACACATGCTTCTACACACAGACACACACACACACACACAACACACAGAATACATACACTCACATGCCCACACACACACACACACACACACACACATACACATACACATACACACTCACACAATGAAAGAGAGAAAAAATATTTAGGAAACCCTTCTGTACAGAATTTTTATGAATTCGTAATATTTTTTAGCTCAGTTTTTAGTTGATAAACGATTATACACATGCCTGTGTACATATGATGTCCCAGCATATGTATACAGTGTAGCGGTCACATCAGGGTAAGTGGCATATCGTCCTCTTGTACATTTACCTTTTTTTTTTTTTGCAATGAGAACTATCAAAATTGTCTTATACTTTGAAATCCTGAACACAACACCACTACCCACAGTCTCGCTACAGCTCAGCCCCGCATGCTCCTTCTCCCTAACTTTGCATTTGTTGACTATCTCCCCCAGCCTCCTCCATCCACTAGTCTATTATAAATTTTACAAATATTAGAGTATTCTTGAAGCGATACAATAGGTAATTGAGGGTCCGGGGAGATGGCTCAGTAGAATAAGCGCTTCCCTGGGAAGCACAAGGGCCTGAGTTCAATCCCTGGTTCTGCCAAAAAAAAGAGAGAAAAAAAACAATAGGTAATTGATTGCTTAAGTGCCTGGCAGCATTCTGTTTTCAAGTTGCATCCATTTATCTACAAATACCTTGTTGATCTTTCTTTATGGCAGAGTAATACTTCACTGTATATAAACATGTTTTCCTAATCCATTCAATAACCACATTGGGAATAATGACAGGCAGTGTATTAACTATTGTTTTCTCTACTTATTTTGTTATGAAATTTTATTTTATCATTTTTATTTTTATTAGTTTTTTGTGGTACAAGGAATTGAACTAAGGATCTTGCACCTGTCAGGCAAGCACTTATTCCACTGAGTTGTCTCCCCAGCCCATGAAATTTTATTTTTTCATAAAATAAAAAGTAAGAAATCCTTTTCAAGTTTGGTTTTATTTTAGCAACAAAGACATACGCCAACCTTATATCCTGAGCAATGATCCTACATTGAACTATAAACTGTATTTTATTGTTTTACAGTCTAATCTCTTTTAGGAATTGGATATGGATGATGACTTGGCAAGGGAGGACATAGAGGGAAGACTCAGTCATTCCGGAGAGTGCAGGCACCTCCCCAAAAGTATAAGGACAAATCCCAACTTATCACCATTGAACCTGTTGGAAAGACTCCCTTAGGAGAAGATACTCATAGAAGGAAACCCTCACTATGTCTCCTTCCCTTGCTACTGCCACACCCTGGTGACATCTACTTGTTCAGTGACATGTCTTTGAATATATTTCATCAAATCTGAGAGAATCTGACCAGTTTTCTGAGTTGCATTTCGATAGATTACCCTCTCTATGTATTGCAAGTCACTGATGCTGAACAGATATCTCCCCTCCTTCAAAGACTGCAGGGTAGCCTTCACTCGGGAAAAGGGTCATTTGAGGCAAGCTCAGAAAAGCATCACAAATTTAGTGCTATGGAGAAAGGCATCCAGTTCCCAGATCAGATATCGTTCTCTAAAGGAAATCAGGAGAATAAATGATTTTTTTAAAAGCTAAATAATCACACTCCCCAAACCATCCTCTGTTGAAAGAGGAATTTGCATTACATCATTCTAACATGACATCTGCAGAATTGAGACAGAGAGGAAATATAACACAAAGAGTCTCTAATAAACTTGACTTAAGATCAAACATTAAAGACTGAGCTGCTTTAATCAATAGTTATGAATGTCCTATAGATCACATCTTTTTCATCAGTGTGTATAAAGTGCTTGAAAGACTATTTCCCCCACACTATTCACTTGGTCAGAAAATTATCTTTTTTTCCTTAGAGAATATAAAGAAGAGTCCATTATCCTGTTTCCATAAAAATTTCACAGCTAGATGTGTAGTGCTTGTGTTCCAAGAACAACGTCTGAACAAATGTGAAAGGGCTTCTGGAAGTTTCCAGACCTGTAGTATCTGAAAATTTAAATTTAAAGGATTGTTTTCAATACCACTTGTAGATTTTGTTGCTGTTGTCCATAGTATGTATACTTATCATGCAGAGTCCAATAATATTGGATCTTGCCTATCAGTGGAATAAATTCAAGCAATAGATACATGACATTACTGTTCTCCACCTCAAAACTCTTCTAAAGCAAAGAATGATGTAAAGGAACAAGTAAATGATACATGGCCATCCTAAATAGTTCTTCATAAAAACCCTTAGCTAGATGTGATAGTTTGTATCAATAATGTTAAGATACAAAATTCTGAGACAGTGGAAAGCTAGAAAATAGGACACTATTTCTATTGGGGAGGAATGAAAATGCAAAAATAGAAATAAAGTTTTCCTTATTCTATGCAGAACACAATTTGCCAAAAAGCAGAATCAGAAGTTTCAAACAATTATCACTGGCCTTTCAGAGCCTGCCTCTCAGAGTGGCACCATTCATTCTGAAAGTAACATATTTGGCAAGCATAAGACCTGCAACTGTGATTTTTAATGGTTAAAGAGAGACGAAGCATGAAAGCAAATGTGCTTCTCTTTCAGCAAGGAGCCTTGCATCCTCACACATACATGCACACAGGTGGGCACGTGTGTACACACACACAGGAGTGTGGGGGGCAGGAGGGCGACCCCAGCCTTAGGCAGATGGCATGCTGACCAGCGACAAGCACTCAACGCTTCTGCACAGCATCTAAAACTAAAAACCAGAATCAATGCAGTTTTTCCTGCCTTATTCACATGTATCATGGTAAGAAAAATGATGCCTTGGAATATAGACGATGTCAGTTTAAAACAAAATATGGTGCAGATGCCAAACCCTGTCTTAGCACTCACACATGGCCAGAGCCTCATAGCTAGGACCCTGAATTCTGTGTGCTAGAAGATGGAATTCTACTCAGGCTCTGAGCCAGAAGGGACGTGATCCATTTCTCTACTTTACCTAGACCACTGTGTTGTGAAGGGTGAGGTCAGAAAAAGAGGGAAGGAAGCCCACTCAGCCCCTCAGACCCGTGCACATCCAAGCCACTGTGTTTGTTATTCGACAAGGGAGTTCTGTGCCCCTGAAGGCTGATCTGACCACACTGGGACCGTAGGCAGCAGGTATGCCATGAACAACAAACCCATATTCTGAACATATGTTGAATCTGAGTAACCCTCCTCCTTTAAAATACCTCTTGATTTGAAATCCACATCCTGATTTGCCCACTCTTGTTACCATTTTCTGCTGCCTGTTCTGAATTAATCCTTTGAGGTGGTCGTACCTCAGAACGAAGAAAGGAAACTGAGAAGAGCGATGCAAAGTTGGGAATGCGGACGAGAGAGGAGAAAGCATCTGCTCTGGAAACTGAATTGCTGGATTGTACTTGGGCTGAGAAAAAGAGAAGAGGGAGAGGAAGAAGAGAAATAGAAGCAAAGGGCCCTCAAGCATTATCCATTAGTATTCCAGCTGAAGGACGAAAATCACTTTTTGCAATAGAGTTCAATTCATGGATTATTTTGATTCTCTATGATACTTCATCTCAAAGAAGTGATATAATCTCAACAATGGCTAAAATTATTTTAAATTTCCATAGCAGAAAATTAAATGATTTTACTAACCATCAAAGTCAGTGTTTAAACTGAGAGAATTCGGATTCGATTTCATATAGTGGTCATGTCAATGGTAGACTGATAAGAGGTTAAGAATGTTAGCCACCAATTGCTATTATTTGTATAAATCTAGAGAGATGGTCTTTTTTTTTTTTGAGGAATTTTTTGTTTAACAAATTCTCCACCTTGGAGCAATAAACTTTTAGATTTTTCTTAGGTAAATTTTCTGATCAGAGAACCAGGTTATGTAATATATTACTTGAAAAATATTTTAAAATATATTGAAATCTATTTGAAAATGAAATAGTAATATCCTATACTAGTGAGTAGAAGTAAATATTTAATAAATTTCTTAATATTAATACAGTAAAACATTATATTTCTTTATATCATCAAATTTACTATCTATTAAATGCAGGTTTTTCCATCCCACACTAGACTGAGTTTTAAATGAAGTTGTCTGTCTCAGTTACTCTTCTTTCATTACTGGGACAAATGCCCGACACTAAAAATGAAGGAAGGAAAGGTTTATTTAACTTACAGTTACCAGAAGTTTCAGTCCATACTCAGATGGCTGCATGGCAGAACGGCACGTGGCAGAGAGCAACACAGCAGTTCATGGTGGCAGCAAGGAGCAGAGAACAAAAGGGAGGAGCAGGGGCAGTAATGGCTACAGAGAGTAGATCTGTCCCCCTTAAATTGCATTCAGGCCCTCTGCCCCAGGCTGGGTGCAGCACTCATACCCATAATCCCAGTGGATCATGAGTTAATCACAAACTCTAGAAGTCCACCC
>NDGM011036560.1:0-16574 GCA_002564305.1 Octomys mimax | reverse complement strand
GCACACACACACAAATAAAATAAATAAATTTAAAAAAAAATAAGATTCAAAAACCATTACTTTAAAAAAAATACTTGCTGAGTATCTAGTCTGTGCTATGCTCTGCCCAGTGGCACCAGTGTGGGCATGGACAGAACAGATGCACAGCTCTCTCTGCCCTTTGTGACACTGTCCCGCACCTGCACGCTTGCCTCCTATCCTCTCCTGTTCTAGATCCTCATATCCTTCAGGCTACTGCTAAAGTCCAGCTCCTCTGAGAAGCCCTCCTGTACCTCCCCTGCACCTGCCATTACCCAGCTGCCTTCAACCTAGGGCTGGGTCAGGATGCAGCTCTGCCTGAGGTGGGGGGACTCAGAGGTCACCCAGTAGCTCATCAAGGCTGTGTGCAGGGCCACAGACATGGGGGACCCCCACCCCCCAGGCTGTCCCTTTACCTCAGAGCCTGCACTTGTTCTGTGGCTGAAGCTCTGTACCAGCTGCACTGGGTACCAGAGGCTCAGGAAGCCGAGGCCCAGCAGGAGAGGCAGGGAGGCCAAGAGGGAGTAGTACTTGTAGATCTGGATGGGCAGACAGACAATTACCTCTAGCCTTCTTCTCCAACCAGAGCCAAATCCACTTCCCTTCCTACCTCATCCCCAAGGACCCCAGGATGGATAGGAGAGCCATGGGGATCTTGTGGTTTTCTGCCCCTTCCCCCTGCCATGAACACACTCACAGCCCCTTCCCCTGATGCCCATAGGCCTGACAGAGCCAAAGGGAGGTAGCTACACAACTCTACCCCTATTTCTAGGCTCCATCACTCGGGTTTCTTTCCCAACATGTTAGGTCCCAGGTATCCCAGAAAGTAGATGGCGGCCTAATTCTGTGTAGGTATAGTTTGCAACTGAGCATCAAGTTCTGGGGCTCTGGATTCTCCTCTGAACCCCTCCCTGACTCAGCACTGGCCACTTTTATCCTGTCTCCCTCTCTTCTCCTCTCCTCTCCTCTCCTTTCCTCTCCNCTTTGCCCTTCCTTTCCTCCTCCCCCTCCCCTCCCCTTCCTTCCTCTTCCCTTCCTTTTCCTTCCCTTCCTATTCCAGCCTGACCAAGGGAGGCTGAGATCAGTAATGAGGATCATGAACTTCCTCTTCCTCCCCTCAGCCCCCTCCCAGCTGCCTTGTCCCCTGCCTCACCCCTAGAAGAGCCAAGTTGGCACTGCTTATGCCTAGAGGCATGGAATCCATGCATAAGGGAGAAGCCTGGCACATAAACAGAGATAAAAGCAGCTATGCAGGTCCAAGCAGGCTGCTGTGTGCACCCCTCTCCCTGGACCACTGTGAGTCAGTGGTTTACCTTGGGTGCCTGGGGACACTCGGCTCCCTGCCAGACATGGACGCCCAAATGGGCCCAGGACAGCACGCTCCCCAGCAGGTATGCGACTCTGTGCCTAGCTGTGGCACAGGCAGCCAAAGGGTAGTACAGAACAGGGTAGTAGAACAGGGCCAGCATCTTCCAGGGCCCTAGGAGGTAAAATGGGCAGGAGACACACACTGGAGGGGTCTCTCTCCTGTCTCCTTCATCCACACCCCTCAGTCAGTGTGTTAACAAGAACAGGAGGAACTCTATAGACAGCCCTTAGCGCAGTGGCAAAGGACTCCATCTCAGCTGCTATTTATGGCTGCTTTCTCTCTGGCTTCTGGTTTCCTCCACTGTAAAACAAGGTGCTATCCACACCTCTGGAGGTCGTGCAGCAGGGCAGTTTTTCCTATCATCACCATCTTTAGCCCACCCCAGCCCCCAGCTCCAGGCTGCCACTGCACAGTGTACCTGGGCCAGGTGTATAGGTGAGGGGCAGGAAGGGCAGTGGGTCTTCGCTGGGCAGTAGAAGGCACAGGGCGCTGAAGAGGACCATGAAGACAGCAGCAGGCACAGCCCAAGGTCTGTGCCCAGCCAGGAAATCCACAGGGCTGGCACAGAGATGGGAACAAGTCAGGAGGGAGTCACGAAGCCCAGCACCTGGATCACCCCCAGGCTGTGTCCAGGAACCAGAGATCCAGAGAGCACCTGCCCATCCCTCATCCACTCATCTGGGGTGTTCGTGTAGGGCTTGATCTCCTGGCTGCCCTTGGGCTGTGTGTGGCAAAGGATAACAACGTGCACCCAGCAGGAACAAGCCCCAGCAGCGGCCCTGCTCTCTGCACTGCCAGGAAGCTCCAGGAAACGGCCTCCACATCACCCTGCTGTCTGTGTGGGCTGGCAGGGCTTCAGAGCGCTGGGAGCCACAACACCCTTGTGTAACAGCCGCCACCCGGCCTGGGTGGAGCCCCGGCCAGGCAGACAGCGTACACGGCTGCCCTAGCATTGACCCTGGCCTCCATGGCTCTTGTCCAGCTCTTCCCCGGTTCCCTGCTCAGCCAGGGACCCCCTGTCAGGTCCACACAAAACCCAACCTGATCTACACTCAGGCTCCTCTGCTACCACCTCCCCTAACCCTGCACCTGCCTGCACGGTCCCTGGGGTTGCCTGCCCTGAACCGTGAGGTGATACAGCTACAAGAGAAAGTTCTGCTGCAGAGGAGGTCAGTCCCTTCCTCCTGAGTCAGGCAGGGTCCCCAGACACCCTCAGGGGTAGGAGGGTCACACAGCACCTGGTGGTGGTTATGGCAGGCAGTGGGACACTGAGGGCAGCTTGAGAGCTCAGTCAGGTCTCAACTGCTCCTGAGCAGGTCCCTTCCCCACCCTGGGGCTCCAGACTACCACAGATCTTGGTAGGGGTGGGGAGATCCCCAATCAGAAGTGGGGTGTCACTGACTCAGAGCTGGCTACTAATGCCCAACATGCCCCCCCCATCTCACAGAGGGCCTTGAGCAAGGGCACCCAAGCCCAGCACCAACCTGGGCAGAGCAGGCCCTCCTCGCCCATGCCCGGGCTGGAGCCGTCGACACAACAGCAGCCAGGACAGAAGCAGCAGGACGAGCATCTAGGAGAGGGCAGAAGAGATCGGGGGACTCAGGCCTCCCCCAGGACCTAAGCCCAAGGCCTTGGTCCTAGTCTGTCCCAAAGTACCCAATACCTACCAAGTGCCCATGCTGTGCCATCTTGGGATGCCACCCTGGATTTGGCCTGCACCCAGCAAGGATTCCCCACCTGGGGCCAGCCCCAATACCCATTCCTAGGACCTGGTAACCCCTGCATCAGTCCCCATGCACAGGTAGGCACACATAGCAGGCCAGTTGGACTCACCGACAACACAGCCAGACAGGCATGGCACAGGGAAGGTGGCACACTGGGCTGGCAGGAGGGCACTTCCCTGTGGGCAAAGGAAGGCTGGCTCAGCCTGGGGGCTTGGAGTGCTGCTGGGTCTGAGGCCGAGGCTGTGTACACTGCAGCTCCACCTGGCACCTCCCTCAACCTTCTGCCCGTTCCCACACAGCGGCCCAGGTTTCAGTTCTTCCTGTACTAAATGCTAGGGCACTGGGTTTAGGGCTGAGGACCACAGGCTTCCGGGGAAGCCAGCCTGGCCAAAGCATCTTGTATAGCTCACCTAATAGCCCTGTCCTTCAGGGCCACTTTATTTCCCCTCCAAGAAGACCAAGATGGTCCAGTTCAGCGCTCCCTATGGACAAAGGTCCCACAAACCCCCTTTGGATTCGCCACCTACTTCGTCCTGGTATGCACTCCCTATTGAAGGACTCTGAGAGCAGATGTCCTTCGTGCATCTGGCTCCCCAAGAATGGAGAAACTCACCTTCTGAGAGCCCCTCAGGGCTTTCTCAGTCCTGTCCTCCCTTACCCAGCCAGGTAGGGACCCAGCACACTGTCCCTAGAGCAGCTGGGCCATTTTCCCAAAGCCTCTGCCCCAAATCAGAAGCCACACAATGAGCAGGGCCTTGATGGCTCTGTCTGACCCTCAGTTCAGTGTGTTCACCCATGAGCCCATGTTTGGGTGACCATGTATGGATTCTGTTTTGTGTCATGGGACAAGCAGGGACATTCCCACAGGGAATGAAGGCAGGCTCCATCCCAGAAGAGGCATAGGCAGAGGTAAAGGATGCCTGGAAGAGGGATTAAATTTTGATTTGAGCATGGGCTAGGGTTGGCATCTGTCTGGGCAAAGAAAAGGAAAGAAAGCCCTGAGGAAGAGGTGAAGATGAGAGGCAGGTGGGAGACAGGATACCTGGCACCAGGTTACTGGGGCTGGGCCAGGTTATAGGAGATACAGGCCCCTGGGAGCATTAGGGTGTCCAAGCAAGATCATGTCCAACCATTTGGGAGGTTTCCGCATCTGAGCCCACCCAAACCACAGGCACCAGGGTCCACCAGCCCCAGCTCCAGCTGGGCATGTGGCCCACCACGTGGAATCCTTCACAGCCTTGACATACCACATCCCGAGGTATCTGACTCACAGGGGGAGAGGTGAGCTCAAGTTCACAGCCTTGGAATTCCCCTGCTGTCCCAGCTTCCTGCTCCCCATTTGGGGTAGGGGTGTGTAGGAGGTTTAGCAAGTATCTCTTCTTGGTTTTACTAAATAGACTCAAAGCACCCTCATTACCTGTGGGTACTGTGTCCCATGGTGGGAGAAGGGGGCTGCAAATTCCAGTTACTACCCATATGAAGGGCCGCACCTCTAGCACCCCCTAGCTTCCAGGTCCCCCTAGTCCCCCAATTTTATTTGGAGATGATATCTCTGGCCACAGAGCTGGCTGCAGGTGCCTGGCCCTCAGCTGGTGCCTAGACCCCGGCCCTCCCAAGGTCACGGCTTCTAATGAGGGCTCTGCCAGACCAGGCTCTCAGTTCTCCAGGGGCTCCCAGGCCTCTCCAGGCCCCTCCCTCCCCAGCCTGTACATATGTACACACACACACACACACACACACACACACACACATACACCAAAGATACAGGGATCAGGGGCTGGGGAGATGGCTCAGTGGAATAAGTGCTTCTCTGGTGAGCACAAAGGCCTGAGTTCAATCCCCAGTTCCACCAAAAAAAAAAAAGATACAGGGATCCCAGTACTCTTGGAGACAGCTGGGGACGGGAATGGCATGTACCCTGACAGTTGAGCTGTTTTCCAGGTGGTCAGAACCCCAAGTCCTCCAAATGACAGTGCTTTCCCCAGGCATGGGTGGGGCCTCTGCCCCTGCTGGGTGACCCAGGCCTGGCCAGGCTGCAGCCCTAGCCTTGGGAAGGTACACAAACTTTTTTTCCTTCTCTAGTTTCAAGTTTTAATGGAAAACAGATGTGCACACATCTGGCTCAAGTGTGTGCATGCACACGTGCGCACACACACACACACACACACACACACACAAAGTCTCACCTTTTCAGCACCCTCCCCCAACCCTCAGACAGAGCAGTGACGCAGGGGACAGAGCCAGAGTCAACAGGGGCAAACTTGGCTCCTGATCTCCCATGGCTGGACAGCCCTGGAAACAGGCAAGGGGCAGAGAAAGGCCCAGCTCCTCCACCAGGGTGCCCAGATGGAACCATGATGGAAAGGACCTGGGCCAGGAATCCTCAGGCCATCCCAGGGTGAACTGGCTGCCTGCCTCCTTCGCCACCCTCCCCTGGCCCCAAGCCCCTTCTACAGAAACAGGACCTGTTCATCCGCCCTCCCGAGACTGAGCTGTCCAAAGACAACAGAGTGGCAGGGTTTGCCCAGGAATCCACCCCAAGACCCTCCTTTTGCCCAGTTCTGTGCCCCTCCACCCTCCCAGCAGGCCAAGAAAACCCAGCACCCGTAAACGCCATCCCTAAATGTCATTACAGGAACCTCTTCCAGGCCCCTCACCAAGTTCCTCCCTTATGACTGCCAGTCAGATGACCAAGAGCACCCCAATCTTGCCCCGAAAGCATTTTAACAGCAGAACTGGAGCTGTTAAGAACCAGATGCAGACTGAAGCCCAGAGAGGCTGTGGCTTGTGTAGGCTCACATAGCAAAGGAATAGTAGAGCCAGTCCTATCCAAGGTCTGAGCCCCAGGTCCCACTCTGATGGCTGTCGGAGTGGGGCTGCCACACTCACCCCTCTGTGTGGAGCTCCTTGCCCACTGGGGGCTCGTTAATGTACCAGCTGTTGTAGTCATCTTCATCCCCGAAAGAGGTCTGGTTCTTTGATGCTTGGAGTAAGGACATTCTTGGGCCTTTCTCCTTTGACCCCCAGACAAGAGAAGGAAAAACAAAGCCACTAAAATGTGAAAAGAGGCTTAAAAAAAAAAAAAAAAAAGAAAAATCCCAAACAAAGAGAGATTTCTTTTTAATCCTAAAGGTTACTTTCTTGCTTTTGGCTTTCTGGGAAAACACGGCCTGGGACAGCAGGCCTGGGAAGGCTGGCAAGGGAGGAGGAGAAGAGCCTCTCCTGGTCCCTCCTGGCCCCTCCTGGCCCTTCCTGCCCAATCCTGCCCAGCCTGAAGAGTGTTATCTGAATGCCCCCCTTGGGGTCCCTGAGTTCTGGCTGTAGCACCTATCTGGCTGTCTAAACAGCTGCCAGTAAGCTTTTGCTCAGAGGACCATTTGCAAAGATGTTCCCAGTGCACAGCATGGTGCACGGGCCCCTGGAGACCCTATTCCTTCCTCTCCCATCCCACAGATCGTCCCACAGGCACAGCGAAGGGAGGACAGGACTGGAGAGGAAAGAGCTGTGGAGATGAAAGGGTGGGCGGGCTGCGGGTGGCTCCACTCTGTCTGCCCAGTCGGGCCCTCCCAGCTGGGCTCCCACCCCTCCTGCTCTGGGGTCCAGCCCCCACCTTTAGCCCATTGTCCCTGGAGACCTTTCCCAGCCACCGCCCCCCTTGTCCTGACCCCTGGAACCTTGGTGACAGGCCTACACCATCATCTTTGGTGAAGCCCTCAAGGAGGATCCCTGAGGGGTATGGCCAGGAGGTGTGGCAGCTGTCCACGGGGCTCACATACCTGCCCTCGGCACCTGCCCCAGCACCCCTGCACCTCTGCCTACATCAGCAGAGCTGGGGATAACAGCAGCCCACAGACAGAGGCAAGCTGAGCCGACTCCTGGCATTTCCAGGAAGGAGGCCACATGCGTCTCACTGGTGGAACCTTTTTGTTCCTACAGCTTGATTTCACAAGAAGATAACTCACTCCCGTAGGCGGAAATGAGTCCTTTAAATGTGAACCAGACCTACAGGCAGGCAAGCAGCACCCCGCCTCCTGCTGATCTTCCTGCCGAGTCTGGGTTCCTCTTCCCTCCTCCTGGGGTACCTGGACCTCTTGGCCACCCCCTGCAGGGACAGGAGAGGCGGAGAAAGTTCTCAGCCACATATCAGGGCTGGGGGCTGCAACATGCATTTGTCCCTTCTTTCACAAAAACGGAGCACCTACTATGAGCACATACTTAAAGTAAGTCCACTATGTGCCCCAGGGCTGGGAGGTGTACACTTCTGAGAGGGGGCACCCTGAGTGCCAAGGGAATTCCAGAGCCTAAAGTGCCCGCCCTCCTGANCCTACTCCAAAGGAGCCTGAGTTTTACAACAATGCAGGGGCTCACACAAAGGGGGGGGGGTGAAAGCTGCCCCCAGACTTGGGCCCATATGCAGATGAACTCTGCCTCTCCTTCCTGTGAGCACAGGGCCTGTGCTGGGGTCAGAGGACCTTTGGAAATTGAGTTTGGCAAAGGCCTCATGTGTTTTGGTGACCATCATCTGTCCATAGGCCTATCCTGTAGGGCAATGCCACCAGCCAACCAGGCTTTTTAGAACCCTCTGCTCCATCCCCGGAGCCCCCCTGCTTTTTACCACTCAGGGGTCCCAGGCAATCCCCCTTGCAAGACCCCAACAGCTGGAGCCTCATCCTTGCCGGGAAGCTCACTTCCTACACAGGCAGAGCTGCCAGGGTTGAGAATTTCTGCCCCGGACCCCATCAGAACCCTGCCCTGCACAACCCTGTCTTCATCCATTCAACAAATCTATCTTCCATGCCAGGAAAAGCTGCTGCCATGGCAGCAGAGGGCAAGCCCTGCACCTTGGGGACACTGAACAGGCAGTGGTGTGGAGGGGACAAACCCACGTCCAATTGCTGAGAGAGACATACGGTGGGGAGAAGAGAGAGGTAGAGTTGGAGCTGACTTCCAGATAGGTATGCAGGGAAGGCTGCTTTGGGGAGGTTTGGTTTATATCTGGAGGGAAGGAAAGATAGAGAGATAGAGGAGAGATGAAGAGGCCCCTTCAACCTTAGGGGTGCAGCCAGAGCAGAAGAACCCCCAGGCACAATGCCTCCCTTCTCTGTACCAAACTTGTTCTGTGAAAAGCACTTCCTATGGATACTGTCTGAGCCTGAGCCCTAGGCTGGCCCCAGGCCCTGTGAGTCCCTCCCCTCTCTTAGTCTTGACCCCACCTCCCAAGAGGAGGGATTTCAGCCCCTAGATTCTTCTATTGTGGGCACCCCACACACTGTCTCTCTCCCTATCCTCCCTCAGTGACTTCACAGCTCAAGAATGCAGAGCCAGCAGCACACCAGCCCCAGTCGTAGCAAGCAGATCAAAGCCACTGAGTTGGCCAGGCTGCCCACTTGCCCACTGCTTTCTGCCTGTCCCACTGCCCCCAGTTCCACCCCCTCTGTGGGAGCAGGGACCAGCCCAGGTGAAGACCTACGAGTGCCAGTAGCCATGCAGCTCCAGCTGGGAAACAGACCCCACTTCTTGAGCCTGAGGTACCTATCTGCAAGTGGCAGACTGGCTCAAGGGAGTCAGAAAGGAGCCAGATGGCATAGAGGAACTGTGGAGAGGATGGTACAGCCACACCTCTGGGGAACTTCACCAAAGGCCTGGGCAGCAAGGCCCTAAGAAGCAGCTGTGCTACCAGTGCAAGGCTGGAGAGCAGGGACTCCTGGGGACACCTGCAGAGGCTCAGAAGAGGAGTGAGGATAAGGCTTGGCTAATCTTGAAGGTTCTTGGAAGAGAGTGCACAACAGGGCCCAGAGGCATAGAGGGCCAGGAATAGTAAATAGCATGAATGAAGAATAGCAAGAATGGATAAGCATCTCAATAGAGCAGCGATGCAGTGTGTGAGAGGCAGGAAGGGAGAAGGGCAGGACATCCCTCTGGCAGGGCCAGCATGAGGCCTGGAGCACTCTGAGGAGGGAGATGCCAATGTCCCTGGAGCATCCCAGGCCAGTGGAGTTCCTACTGGACATGGATAGGGTGCTAAGGCCTACCCCCATGGGAAGGAGAAGTCCTCAGGTCTTCTGCACTCAGTCAATGGAGGTCATCTGCCATCTGGGCCTGGCATGGGGTGCCTGTCCACAGGCTGCAGCTGGCTTGTGAAGCCTTGATACAGGGCTTCCTTCCTCCTTGTGTTTTTGTTCAAGTTGATTAAACCTGAGGAATGTTTGTGTCCAGGAATGGAGGCCACATGCATGCTCTCGGCTGTCTGTAGTCATCAGATCCTCCCAGGGCAAAGAGCGAAGCCCAGAGAAGGCCAGCAGCATCCCTAAGGACCTCGGAAACATGTTATGGACCCCCCAATATCCAGAGTGCCTACAGGAGGTCAGCAAATTCCCAGAACTTTAGGGTCACCCCAGACACCTCCAGAGCTTCCACATGGCCCCAAGGAATCCTCCCAGCTGCAGGAACCCCACAAAACTACTGTCACACTGTGGGACCTCAGCAACACTCACGGGGCACTGAGACTGGTGAATCAAGCCTGAGTCAGAGCAAGATAGTCCACAACCCCAGAGAGGAGGTCCCACACCTGTTGCCGTCCAGTCTCCCACCCCAGCTCCTGTTGAGTCCAGCAGCACATCTTCAGTGCTCTAACACCTGATACTCAGCAATAATACCCCAACCCCACAAGGCACCTGCAGCAGCGGGCTGCAGACCAGCAGTGGAGACAAGGAGGACAGGAACTATGTGCTTTCCTGAGCAGTCTGGGGACCCTGGCAGCCCATGTACGAGTGGCCAAGCTGGTCAGCCCCAGGCTGGCGGGGGGGGGTGCCCACGTGTGCACACACACACAAGTGCATAGACACACACATGCACACACATGCAAGGCATGCCCATACATATGCACACACATGCCCATGCATGCACACACACTCATGCAAACATGCACACCACATGCACATGTACGTTCCGAATGACCCAGCACACACAGGGTTTAACTCTGGTCCACCTAGTCTGGTCTGCCCTGCAGTGGCCTGGGGAGCAAGGCTGCCGGGGCTCAAGGTGAGAGGGTGTGTGTGTCTGTCCTCCTCCTGTCTCCAGTGCCATGCAGGAGGCTCAAGGCACCTATGACGTACTCATCCCAGGGTTCTCACAGCTGTGCACTAACAGCACCATCCTAACAGGAGGGTCTTCGGCCACTCTGCCCTGTGAGGAGAGCGGATAGTGTAAAGAGGAAGAGGAGGAGGAAGAGGAGGAGGAGGAGGAGGAGGAGGAGGAGGAGGCGGAGGCGGAGGCGGAGGAGTGTGGCTTGCTGTTCCAGGGAGTGGTGTATTCCCCCTTCCCTTCCTCTCCCTTCCCACAGGGCTGTTCTAGTACTGGCTTGGAGGAAGGACAATAGAGAGCAGATTTCAGCTAGGACAAAGGCAGCTTTCTTACTCTCCTGGAGTAGTGAGACTCCCTGCACAGGAGGCAGTTGAGAAAAGGTAACCTCAAGGTGCCCTAGCCCAAAGGGCATGAGCACTGGCCAGCTGCGAGAGCTCTGCTTCTGCTTGCACAGCTCATCCTTGCTGGCACGGCACCACACAGCCAGGCCTTGGAAAGCAGGCTTTGCACTGGGCCCTGGCCACTGGGCAGATCTCTGCTGATGCAGGACAACCTCGTGCTGCAGCGGTCAGGCCCCGCTCGGAGGTGACCCTTCACTTCCTTGCACTTTGGCGTGCACAATTGCGCCATCAACCCCCTGTGCCAGCCTCTCCTGCCTCGTCCAGCCTCAGTGCCCACCCTACCCCTGGCCCATATTTCCCTGCTCCCACCTGTCCAGGCCTACCTGGTCTTCCAGCTTAGTTCCAGCCCACTTCTGCCAGGGCTTTCTTGGCTTCACACCCTGCGTCTGTTCCTTGTCCTCCACTGGTCACTCTGGGGGATTGCATAGCATCCCCCAACACCAGGGCCTCCTTCCCAAGACTCTCAACCACTCTAGCTGGGGTCCCAGAGGAAGCGCTGGTTGTGGGTCTCAGCCACTGGCCCCAGCAGTCTCCAGCACCTGCCTTAAAAGGTGTGTGATCTCCTCCTCCTCCGGAAGGCAGCCTGGACCCTGCCCCTCCTCCTGTCCCCAGACCTTGCTGTTCTGATTCTCCAGGAGCCCACCCCACCCCCTTCCTGCAGCTCAGGCCCAGATCTTGGGCCCCACACACAGGCCCTGATCCCCTCAGCAGGGCCTCTCCATCTGAGCCCCCCCCCCAGCCATTTGCCCGAAACTTGATCCCCTTGGCCCTCTGAGTCACCCCAGCAGAGCAGCCTGCACAGGGCTTTGATGGCTGAGTTTCTCCAGCTGTGGCCAGGAAGGGCTCAGGAACCCCCCACCTTCCCCCATTTGTCAGCATCCCTTAGTCCCAGGGGGCCACGGCCTGATGAATTGCACAGAGCTGGCCACCAGCTCAGCTTTTAATAGGTGATCAGCGCCCTGCTGTTGTCCAGCTGGGCTGGGCAGCCGGGGGAGGGGGACCTCTGCACGCTTTCCTGGTGTGATCCATTCAGGGGGGACCAAAAGGCACCCTCAGAACTTCTCCACTCCTAGAAAAGTTGGGTCCTGGGGTCCTGCTCTTTATCCCAGCACATTCCTGTGTACCCCAGGGTGTAGGGCAGCACCTGAGCTCTGGTTACCATACTCCACTCCTCCTTCCAAAAGCCCAAGAAAGACAGAACAAGAAGGGGGTGCTAAATTCTCAGGAGGAGGGAGCGGGGCAGGGCAGGCTGCCTTTGCCTCCTTGAAGCAGAAAGGCTGAGGTAGTTGATCAAAGAGCAGCCCATGATCAAAGGGCAGCCCAGGGGCCTCGGGAGGAGCAGGAGGGAGTCCAAGACTAGGCAGAGAAGCCATCCTGTGACCGGCTTGGAGCTGAGCATGATGTTCCTTAGCCATTGAGAAGAATTGTTTGCAGGCAAGAAGGATTAAACCCACACAGAGAATCAATTAATTGGTTCACTTTGAGGAACCCATCTTGAAGAAAGACTTTGGTGGTCAGGCATGGTGGCTGAGGCAGGAGGACCATCAAGAATTCAAGGCCAGGGGACGGGAAAATAGCTCAGTAGAATAAGCACTTGCCTGGCAAGTGCAGGTGCCCGAGTTCAATTCCTGGTTCCACCAAAAAAAAAAAAAAAAGTATTTAAAAAAGAATTCAAGGCCAGACTGGGCTACATAGAGAGTTCAAGGCCAGCCCAGACTGTGTAGTTAAGACCCTGTCTTACAAAAACAAAGCAAAAAAAAAAAAAAAAAAAAAAAGAAGGGCCTAGGTAGAGATGTAGACAAATGCCCCAAACTGTTTATTTATGGCAAGAAACTGGCAGTAAGCCCAATAGCCATCACAATCGGTTTTGATGGTGTACGTGGTAAAGGGCTTCCGGATATGGTGGAACTTCCTGGACACTGGCTGAGCACAGTAGCCCAGGAAGCCTGTGGTGGGGCAATGCAGATATCATGATCTCATCTCCTACCTCTTGAACGAGGTAGATGTATGTTCAGACAGAGAAGGTGAGCCTGGCAGGCAAACGACCAGCAGCTCACAGCCTTACACTTGGGGGAAAATGAGGGAGGATTTTCATGTGTTGGAAACCTTGCGTTGCCTGTGTAATTGTTTTTACTAAGCAAAAGGAAATTGTAAGGCTGCAGTGAAGACTGATGTAAGGAACCACAGGGCTGTGTGCATAGAGTCTCCCTCTAGCAGAATCTTGCTCACCCCTCAGCCTCCATTGAAGCTAGCACAACCTTGAGATTAAGCGTTGGCTAAGGAGATAGAAAAAGGAAGCAGACGGCTGAGGAGATAGCTCAGCAGCACAAGTGCCTGCCTGGCAAGTGCAAGGTCCCAAGTTTGATCCCCTGTACTGAGAAAGCAAGCAAGCAGAAAGAGACTCAGAGACCCTCAGAGTACCCAGTACTCCGACATGTCCACAGGAACCCTGAGCCAGGGAGATCACTGGGTGCCAGGGTCAACCTCTGAGCTGGAAGTTTTGCCAGAGACCCCAGCTCCATCCCCAAGGGCCCTCACACAGCCCAGTGCCCACTCCCCAGAAATCTCCCATCCTAGACTGGACTCTGCTCTGCTCTGTGGTAGAGAGACCCCTTGGGTGGAAGGGGAACTCCTAAGTTGCTGAATTTGCACACCCTTCAGCATGGGTGCCCACTGCCAGCCTCTGTCTACTCCCTGGTAGTCTTCATTCTTTCTACCTTACTGTGCTTTTGTCAGTCTGCGCTGTCCACCAGCCTTTTTGTATCCCCATTATTTTCACACTTTCTAAATCCAACTTGTCTACCTTTCATTCCTGCCTGTTTTCTTAAAAAAAAAAATTTTTTTTTTCCTTTTCTTTCCTTTGCAGTATCAGGGATTGAACACAGGGCCTTCCCACTGAGCTGCATTCCCAGCCTTTTAAAAATTTTTTAGTTTGAGATAGGATCTAGCTGTCCATGCTGGACTCAAACTGCTTCCTTCTGTTAACCTCACTGAGATGACAAGTGTGTGCTTCAAGGTAAGTTTCTGTCTCTTTCTTTCTCTATGTGTCTTTACAACTCTCTGTCTCTGTCTGTCTGTCTGTCTGTCTGTCTGTCTGTCTGTCTCTCTCTCTCTCTCTCTCTCTCTCTCTCTCTCTCTGTCATTGTTTCTCTGCCTCTGTGTGTGTCTCTCTCTGTCTCTCTTTCTCTGCCTGGCTGTGAAGTCTGTCTCTCTCCTCCTAACAGTTTCAGGCAGTACTTTTTCCAAGCTGTTCCCTGCCCCACTTCAGACTGACCCAGGGCTGGCTTGGGCTGACTTGGAGCAGCCCTACTAGCTCTGCTCTTCTCGCCCCTTACCTTCTCTCTGTCCCCTGTGGTGCTGCAGGACCAATGGAGCTGGTCTCATAGTTCCAGGGTGGCCTCCTGCTGGGATAAGCCCTAAGAGCCTGCCTGGGTGACTGTCCAGCACATGAAAGCCAAGGCCAGCATGGCTGATGCTGCAGGGACGCTGTCCTCCTCCCTCCTGCCCAAGAACTTTAGCCCCTGGGGATCAGGCTGGAGGAGGGAGGGGTTTGGGAGGAGAACTCCATGTACCCAGCTGAGCTAGGGCAAGAGGGCTTCTCAGAGGCCCAAGCAGCTCCTGCCTTGGGCCTACCAGCCCCAGGCTGGGGTCACCTCCTAACCTGTGGCCCTCAGCCCTAAAGCAATGGGTGTGTCCCATGAGAGTGGGGATGCTGCAGAGAGGTAGGGTCTGAAGATCTCATGGAATGGCAGAGACCCCGCTGTCCTCCCTACCTACTTGACCTCTGGAGGCCACTTCCTCCTCATGGTAGGGGCACAGCTGCAGCCCAGGTAAGGTCACACTCTCAAGACTCACTGATGTCCTACTTACAAGGAGGATGCCCCTCTCCTCCTCAGAGAGGCCACCAGGCTAGATGGGTCCTTGAGGACTAGAGCCTAAGAGCCCCAGGGTCCTTGAGGTAGTGGCAAAAGAGGTTGAAGGAGCCATTGTGGGAACCAGGAGAGGGCCCCCCACCCCCTCCCCCTCCCCCTCCCCCTATCTCCTGAGGTCTAATTGCAAGCCCAGGCTCCTCAACCAAGGCAGGACTCAAGGGGTCACTCCAATGCTGAAGAGAGAAAGGAGCTCAGGGCTGCACTGCATCTCCCATGCTAGATAGAAGAGGTGGCTTGGAAGTCACCCTTTAGGGGCTGCCCCTGCTCACCTCCTGCCTCTACCCTCCAGCAACAGCTTCACCTGGTGCCCAGACCCCTGGAGCTCAGCCAGGGAGGTGGCTAGGAGTAGAAAGAAGCCTGGAGTGGGGGCAGGGATTTGCCGTGCCAGCCTCAACTATAAAGTGGGGTGCTATCTGACCCAGCATGCTAACGTTCCCTTGTGGTGCCAGGCTTTCTCTGTAGGACTAAGACCAGGTCTAGGGCAGCCCAAGCATCAGCAGCTCCTCCTTCCTGTCCTCCTGCATACCCTCTCACCACTGTCCTCCCTACTGAGCACCAGCTGGACCATGGGGGCAGTTGATGCATCTCTGAGGCAAGTTTGATTCAAAAGCCCAGAATGGTCTTTGCTTCTCATAGATGGAAACTACAAGCAGAAGTTAAGCTGAGTTTGTTTATCAATGCATATATCCTTCTGTCTATCAGCCCATCCATCCATCCATCCATGATGCTTTAATTGTTCCCTAGGCAACCAAACCTGTCCTGAAGGAACATTCCATCCAGCAACCACAGGTCATCCAATGGAGATAGGAAAGGAATGGCAGAGTCATGCCTGGGTCACTCGCTATGCTTACCGGTCTGCAGGAGGAGCAGGGCTGCTTGGGGGGCTCTGGGCAGTGCAGGTAGAGGCAGCAGCAGCAGTAGCAGTAGCAGGGACAAGAGGGGGAAAGGGCAGTCTGGCCTAGGCAAATGGCCTTCCCCGGGACACTCTGCCTCCTGAAAGGAGCCAGTCACAAAAGGACACATGCTGGAGGGCTGCACTCACGTGAGTGCCCGGATCAGTCAGATGCTAGAGGAAAGAGAATAGAAGGGCGGCTCCTAGGGATGGGGGCAGGTGGTGGGGGTGGCTGTGGTTGAATGGATACCGTTTCCATTTTATGAGATGGAAAGAATTCTGGAGATGGATTGCACAAGGTGAAGGTATTTAGCACTACTAAACTGCACATTTGAAAATGGTTGAGGGTAAATTTTATTTTATGCTATGTTACCATAGTTTTTTCTTTTTTTTAAGTAACCGTGTGCACATACCAAAAAGTGAGGTTTTCTTGGGGACAGTGTAGGGAACAGGGTGTAGATGCCAGATGGTGGAGAACACTAAGGCATTGTAGAAAGGTGAAGAAAGGGGAAGAGAGAGTGCAGAAGAAACTCAGAAACACATACAGGGAAGGCAGACTCTGGGCACAGTCCTGGCTTTCAGAGCATAGGGCTGGGGAGCAGAGGTTGCCCCTAGGATAAGGGGAGCAGATGCTCCTGTTGCAACCTCTCTAGGGGTCTCTTCAAACATGCAAGAGAAAAATGCTGCTCCCCCACATCGTGATGTTCTAGGCCATGGCTAGCCAAGCACTGCCATAGAGACAGTGGTTTCTGGGCAGCATGGGCCACCCACCCTCTCCCTGTCATGGCCATCTTGTGGCCCTTCCCAGTGTGCCTTAGAGTTGTAAATCACTAAGCTGAGGCCTGACTTACCCTACCCCGCTCCCACCCAGTGTCCAGAAGGGGACCTAGACAACCAGAGAGACGGGATCTGTTGAATGAACTTGACCTACAGTTCAGGGCCTCAGTTACCCCTGGAGGAACCCAAAGAAATTGAGTTTCACTCATTGCAAAGGAAGCCGACTGCATATGCTGAGACCCTCAGCTGGCCTGACTATCACCACCTTTCGACTGAAATCTCCCTTTATGGAAATGGTATGTCCTAGCCAAGGTAACTTGAAGTGAACTTCTTTTGGATGTAGTCTCTGCTGTACATAAGTGTTCTCTTAAGACTCAG